>AYEL01066411.1:0-23556 GCA_000484575.1 Olivierus martensii
GTTTATAATTATTGTTATTGACATTCGTTCTAATCCGTGACTTTGCAAGTAGTCTAAAGAAAAAGTACAGTCCAGAGATAGCTCCAACAAAATGGAGGTTGTGAATTCCTCAATACCAACAAAAGGGAAGAGACAGAAAAACAAGAAAAGGAGAATATCAATTCTTTCTAAATATAACTTTTCATAATATTAAGTTCCATTATCCAATGGAATTATTCTGATCTTCTTCACAATCTTCCTGACATCAGGTCCCTAATCTCTTCCTTCTCACCTGCATTCTTTGCTCTTCAGAAGACACATCTCAAACTTGGAGAGGTAGTTTTTCTGAAAAAATAACTACAGAGGAAAGACTATACCAGCCATGGTTGTGCCAGTGGTAGGGTTGCAATTTTAGTTTATCATCACAATCATCATTGATTGTTAGCCTACACAGTGACCTTCAGGAAATTGCTATGGTTTTTTCCTTGGTCATGCTTTATGTTCCATCTATCTACACTTGACCAAAGAATAAATGAAGTAAACCTTACATTATTGATTGATCAGTTGCTCACTCCACATCTATTAGATGATTTCAACGGATACCACCATTGTAGAGATGTGATGATGTTAATCATTATGTAGGATCATTGAAAAACAACTACCTGATTACCAAGTCATTCTTTTCAACAAAGGAGTTCACATGTATTTTCATGCACCTAGTCAGACATTCACTATTATCCATCTATTAATTTACTCACTTGAACACTTCCAAAAATGGAGTTGGCACATCAGAGATGATCTCCTTTGGGAGTGATTATTTTTCCACATCTTTCTAATACCTTTAGAGATAGTTGTAACCTATCCCACCCACAAAGATGGAAGATTTTAATCAGCATTATCTATATCTGTAGCAATGGTTGATATTCCAAATATCAATAATGCAGTTAAAATAATCATTTATGAAATGTAAGTAGGATTTCATAAACATCATAAACTTTGATCATTTACACCTACATCATTTTCAATGGTTAACATTTTTGTCAGATGTGCTGAAAATGGTTATGGTGTAACCGAAAGCACTCTGGTCAAGTAAACTTTGTTTTTATCCTACTGCTTTAAATGCTTCCTAACAAATTTTCTACGCAAGAGGATCCAGGTCCGGCATCTCCTGAAAAGTATTTTCGGGATTTTGGACCTGGCCCGGCAATCCCTCTCCTTCACCATCCGGTGCCACTCCACGGTTGTCGGTTTAGGCCACGCAGGAGGATCCAGGTCCGGCATCTCCTGAAAAGTATTTTCGGGATTTTGGGCCTGGCCCGGCAATCCCTCTCCTTCACCATCCGGTGCCACTCCACGGTTGTCGGTTTAGACAAGGGGTGGGCAAACCGCGGCCCTCGAAACTACTTAATGCGGCCATCCAACTAATAGCTATAATGCTAAAAATTTTATCGATAAATAAAATGTATACAAAAAATATAAAATCTGTTTTAAATCTCAGCAATATAGTTTATGTAATTTCTAGAAAAGTAATAAATAATAATCATATGTGTAAACTTTAAATGTCATTACAGATACAAATTCAGAAATCGATTGTAAAATACATTCAAAATAAAATAAAAATCGTTTTGTCATTCAATCAACGCAATACCTTTTGTAATTTTACGGTGTTTGTATTTAATATTTGTGCAATTTTCTAAACAGGCACGTTTTTAATGATCGTTTCAAATTTAAAATGATAATTTTAATATATAATTTAAAAGAATTTTGACCCTGCCGATAAGTGAATAAGCCGCTATATCCTATGGAATATTCTATACCTGGCGGCGGCCACTTATAGAACCCAACACAGGCTGGTCAACACCCATGATGGGGTCAACCGGATGGGGCTTCAACAGCCGGACCTGGACCCCTCCTGAAAAACTGGAGGTGTGGAGACCCGCATTTGAACCCGGATCCTCCAGTGCGGTAAGCCAAAGCTTTACAATGCGGCCATCCGACCGACTTGACCCTGCCGAGTTTCTCTGAAAATGGCGTTTTACTTTTTTCGGACTGCTGGCATTATTCAAATCCATGATTCATATAACGGACAATGAAAGCTGATCTACTAAGAAAATGGCTTAATTTTAACATGTCATCTTTTTATAACATCTTACTTGTTAGTCAACAAATGCATCCCTTAGAATATTTTTATTTTGGCTATATAATTTTCTAAAATAATTTTATCACTTCAGACAGTTATTAGATGAAGGCAGGATTTTGGAATTTTTTTCTATTTTGCTTTATGTCCCTTTCTAATGAGATAAGTTACTTAAAGGGCAGGATCAATTCCAACCACGGCTACACGCACACCCGGGAAGGGGGTCAGATGGTGAAGGATTGGAATTGTTGGGAAAGTGAGGCCCTAGGCTATATTTCATTGATGCAGTATGGCCCTTTCTCCCAAAAGTTTGCCCACTTCTGGTTTAGACTATGGTTAGAACTGGCCCCGCCCCTTAGTAATCTTCCTGATTGGAAAGGGACGTAAATGGAAAAAAAATTCTACAGGTAGGCCTCGATTAGTGCGAATAATGGGGTTCCACGAATTTCTCGCACCATTCGAAGTATTAACTATATGTAAAATATGGTGATTGGTTCTTGCTTTGTGAGATTCCGGCCATTAGTAGGCTTGCCATGAGTCCGGGTTTGGCCCGGACTGTCGTGGATTTCAATAGTCGTCCGGGATTTTGTCCAGGGCTTTATAATGTACTGGATTT
The DNA here is from genome assembly GCA_000484575.1 of Olivierus martensii. Lineage (NCBI taxonomy): Eukaryota > Metazoa > Arthropoda > Arachnida > Scorpiones > Buthidae > Olivierus > Olivierus martensii. The sequence goes on from AYEL01066411.1 coordinate 2,733, forward strand.
CAAATTTTATTCATTCAATTATCTATCAACATTTTTTATTTAAATCCATCGACTCTTTTAGTGTGTTAAATAGCACTCGCGCAGCAACAGATACAAACGTTTCACATGTACAATAACATAAATCAAATGAGGGGCAAAAGAAACAGATGACTGGACTAGATATTGGCAATGAGTCTCCGAAACCTGGACCCAGTCACGAAAGTGACGATTTTATTTTTAAAGTTGTTTTTTAACGTTGTTTGTACATTTTCCTCTTATTTTAATAAAATAATTGAATAAATATAATATACGGGAGACCTTTTTTTTTATGAAAAATCATATTAAAAAAGGTCTCCCGTATAAGCATCCTGGGTTACGTCCAGAAAATTATGGCAACTCTACTCATTAGCATTTATTTGAGAATTTATTCCAACTATTAGTATAAGTTTCTAACACTGTTTGTTGTTTTCAATCTAACACTTCAGAAATTATAAAATCATCATATCTTGCTTATTTTTTGTCGAAAAAAATCTGAAAGTTTTACTGTTTTTTTTTTTATGTTCCTTTTTTACACATACAATAATTATTTATTTATTTATTTATTTAAAGAAGTATTCAATAGCATAAATTATAAAAGCTTTGTACAACTTTTTTTTGCGAATTTTTTATGCATCCACTCAAATTTTTATATCTTTCTGAATAAAACAAGCTATAAATGAGGTAATTCCTTCCATATTTCAATGAAATTTCCTTTATTTAGTGATTTAGTAAAGTGTCCAAGTTTTCTTAGCAAAATTACTGCTTTATGCTTTCTATAAAATATACTGATATTTGCATTCATTTTTAAGTAATTATTTACATTAAATTATATATTTCTCAACATTTTAATAGTTTTTTGCTTTATTTTGCAATAATAATTGACATTTTTTCAAGAAAAAATTTCTAAAGTAAGAACGACTCTCTCCCACAATAACAGCTATTATATTATATTTTTTTTACCCTTATTGGTTCAGAATATACTTTATCTACCAGTAATAGTAATTAATAATAACAGTATTGAGCTTAGTAAGTAGAACAGAAATTTATTGGGAAGGAACTGGAGGGAGTTCTAAGCTAGCCAACGACACCCATTTAAAAACTTAAAAAATAATAATAAAAACAAAACAGGAAAATTCTTTTTAATCAGTTATTAATAATAATAAATATATTCTATAATATACAATAATAAAATTTCGAGAAACTTTTTAGATTAGCAATAAATAATTATTAAAAATCAGGATCAACCATTCCAGACCGATATTGAGAAATCATGTCAACCGCCTGATGCTGCCAATACCCCCTTGCTAACCAGTGCTGGCAACTGCCTTGAAGGGGTTAATGTATTATTTGGAGACATATGATCACCTTTCACCATGCCAGAGTGGTTTTCATTCTTTTCAGAGTACAAAAGACAATCTAATATATCTTGAGACATCCAACTGAGAATCCTTTGTGAGATACAAACATCTTGTCTCCATCTTTTTCAACATTGAAAAGATTAAGGATTGGGCTTGGCTTGGCATTATGCGTTCTTTGTGATTTCTACCATTATTTGCTTGGAAATCTGACTATTTTCATCAGATACTTTTTACATTGTCATTCCTTCCAGATCCTGTATAAGTTCCATTTTATCAACATTTACAGAAGGAAGGTGTACCTCAAGGTTCCATTTTAAGTGTCACTCTGTTTTAAAAATTAATGGTATCACAGCTTGCTTACTTCCATCTATGAAGTGCTCCTTATACATTGATGATTTCCAAATCTCCTGTCAGTCCACCAATATCAGTCTTATAGAGAGATAGTTACAGATAGCTTTGAATTGGATCAGCAAATGGGCTTCTGAGAATGGATTTTTGTTTTTGTCCCAAAAAACATAGTCTGTCATTTCTGTCAGCAATGTGGCTTCCATCCAGATCTAAAGGTCTTCCTGAGTAATATCGCCATTCCAGGTTGTAAACAAAACCAAATTCTTTGGAATTATTTTTAACTGAAACTTCATTTTCCACTTCCATCTTCTCCATCTCAAAGGGAAGTGCACTAGTGAATATCTTGAAAAATCATCTCTTCTCTGTCCTGAGGAACAAATCAATATTCAATGCTATGTAAAATAGCAAATGTGCTATGCAAATCAATATCAATATTCTATTGGTCATTTATCAGATCAAAGCTGAACTATGGTTCTCTTGTTTACAATTCTGCAAGAAAATCCACTCTGCAGATATTAGACTCCATTCCCATCAGGTATTCCATTTGTACACTGATGCAATCTGCACATCACCTGTTCACAGTCTGTATGTAAAATTATTTAAGCCTCCACTTTCCATCAGAAGAAAACAATTCTCTACTACTATACCAAACTAAAATCTCTTCCAAAGAATCCATCATTGCTTTGTGTTTTTGATCCTATATTCCCCCATACTGCTGCTTGATCCTGTGTTGAAACATTCAACCTAAGAATGCAAGATTGCTCAGTGACATCATATTGGATGCAACTTCCATTTCATTATGTGAACCTATATGTATTGCACCCTATCTCAATGGATATTTTCCCTTTCTCTGTCATTTGAAGGATTCTACCCCAACTACCTTTTTCAGATTACTAAAATTTGAACATGGCCTCATTTTCAATCTTCGTGGATGGTTCCAAATTGGCTTATTATGTGAGATCTCTGCTGTCTAAGATGATGAAGTCCTGTCTGAACAAACATTTGAACATGGCCTCATTTTCAATCTTCATGGATGGTTCAAAATTGGCTTATTATGTGAGATCTCTGCTGTCTAAGATGATGAAGTCCTGTCTGAACAAATATCCTCACTAACTTCTGCATTTTGCCACAGAGATGCAGCTATCTTTTTAGTTTTTAAACACATTTGGATAAATGGCCATCATTGCAATACTATATATTCTGACTCACTGAATGTACTACAGGCTCTGATCTTAAGGAAATTTTTTCCATATCTTATTCTTTATCAAATCCAAAAGCTTTTCTCTCTTCTATCAAAAAAGGGGGTTTTTATCATAAAATTTTGTTGGATACCAGACCCTTTTGCATTAATGGGAATGAGCTGGCTACATTGCTGTCAAGCCACCCACCTTTCACACTCACATTTGTTGCAATTCCTTTTCACTGATTTGAAGTCCATCATTAAAGAGATAATACTGCAATTATGGCAGTATAAAATGAACAATATAACAACAAACTCCAAGAGATCAAAACACTGGTTGAGAAATGGGATTCCAATAATTGCAAGAACAGGAAAAAAGAAATTGTCTTGCAAGGCTCCATATTGGGCATATCCAGCTCATCCACTGATATCTCTTAATGGAAATAAATCCAAACAACTTGCCAAATTTAACCCTTGAGATACACAACAGAATTTTAAGAAACAGCATTTATTCAATGTTACTGTATGCTGCTGCTACTATGTATAAACACATTAAATATTTTGAGTTTTATTGGTTGGGAACATAACCTCCATTTATAACAGTGCGTCAATGGAAAATTACAGGGTGCGTTCACAAAGTTTCAAGACTGGTCTGAGAATACAAAATTTATGAAACATTTTGGTACAGCGAACTACAAAGTCTTCGAAATATGACCCTTGGGCATCAACACACCGCTGCCAGCGTTTTTTCCATTGTTCATAGGCTCCCTGAAAGTCTTCATGCGCAAGACTATGAAGGGACCTCGTCGAAGCTGCCTGGACTCTGGAATCATGGCAAATCGCTTCCCTTTCAGGTCTTTCTTGATCCGGAGAACAAAAAAATGTCACTGGGAGCTAGGTCGGGGCTGTAGGGGATGGTGCAGTGTTGCCACATTGAACTTAGCCAAAACTTCAGCGGCCGCGAGCGATGTGTGTGAGGGCGCATTGTCATGGTGACCAACCCAATCGTCTTTGATGTCTGGGCGGATGCGGTGAACTCGATCCTTCAAACAGCGGAGCACTCCAGCGTAAAACTGACCTGTGACACTCTGTCCGGCAGGAACAAACTCTTTGTGGATCAGTCCTTGCATCGAAGAAAACAATGAAGCATGCTTTTCATCTTTGAACCTCTTGTGCCACATGAAAACCATTGCACGTGACATGGCTTCTTCTTGGTAGGCCTCTTGAATCATACGAAAAGTCTCTGTCGCAGGTTTCTTCAGTTTCACACAGAACTTTACAGAATAACGCTGCTCCAAAGATGCTGCATTTTCCACTCAACCAGTTTTCGCCGGGGGTCACTGACATGTACTCACACCACTAGCGATTTACTTGCTCCAACGTCTCGGAGGCAACTGGCGCTCATGCGGTCGGTTAGCTGACACCCCACATTACCTCACCCTGTCAGTGGAACAGGTATGCACGCGCACCTCTACTCAGGAAAAAATCAGTCTTGAAACTTTGTGAATGCACCCTGTATGTTCGTAGGTATGATGGATTTGAACTAAGACCAAAAATTTTGAATTCAACTCCATCATAATTTGAAGAACTCCTGTATTAATACTTTAACAAATATTTTGAATAATACATGTAACATACTTTAAAAATTATTTTTTAAAAATGTTATTTTTTAAAATTTTCTTGGATGCCATCTTAATTTCAATTTTTGTTTTCATAAGTAATTTGGAATTCTTTGCCTTAACTGCTCTGACAGGTTATGTATTTTACTCTTTCAAACCACAGCACTATTGAGCAGACCAAATATTAGCTTAAAACTGAAAATAAACAATTCTATATTAAGATGTAGAAAATATAATATCTATTAGTGAGTGAGTAATAAGAGACTAGTAATAAAGTAGCCAAGAAAGAAACTGTCCAATACTGAAGACAACGTTAATAACTTTTAACCCTAGTTTGTTATTAAGAGAACTTAGATAAATAGACTGGTTTTATGTTTCATTTTTATTTTATTTGTTTATATCTATATGTTTACCTAAGTGATTTTAAATTTTGGTTCTTAAAAAAGTTTCAAATATTGTTCGATTACCAATCTGAATGTTCCATGTTCAAGATTCTACAATAAACAGTTATATATGAGCTGACAAGGGCGTAAAAATTGCCGAAAATGTTCCTCAATAAAATTTATTTTCAGTTTTAAGCTAATATTGGTCTGCTCAAGAGATTCTACAATAAACAGTTATATATGAGCTGACAAGGGCGTAAAAATCGCCGAAAATGTTCCTCAATAAAATTTATTTTCAGTTTTAAGCTAATATTGGTCTGCTCAATAGTGCTGTGGTTTGAAAGAGTAAAATAAGTAATTTGTATAATGATATAAATTAATGTGGTTTTAATGTATTTAATAAAATATATATAAACAATTTATTTTATAATTAAATGTTGTTCATAGTTTAATTATTAAGAAAACTGTTTGTTGTAATAATATCATTAATATAAAAGAATAAAATGGAAACTATTGGAGTATAAAAATATAAAGTTGGCTCAGCTAAGTGAAATTCGATATGGGGATGAATAGATGATCATATAGATGCCTAATTATGTATGTATGTATGTATGTATGTGTATATATATATATAGTAATCATTTTGTCATCATAGCATGCAACTATTTATATTAAATTGGAAATAATATTTCTTTTATGTTTAAAATCATTTAAATGTTAACAGAATCCTATCAATTTTAAAATTTTAATTAATTTATGTAAAAGTATAATTATTGACAGTGCATTATTAATTAAACAATTTATTAATCTAGATTTCTATACCCATTTAAATTAGAAATATGTAATTTGATTTTATATTTAAATTCAATTTCAATACAGTAATAATAATTTATTATTAATTTCTGTATTAAGTTTTTATAAAAAACTCTTAATGGGTGAAAACTGGCTTGCCTATGATGCTGTCATTATACTCTTACAATTAAACATAGTTTAATAGAATGTCTCATTTTTCCACAAAATGTTTAGGGCATTTTAATCAATCTTTTAATCTTAAAGCTCTTATTGACAATGGTTTTAACTCTTTTGGCCTTTTTGACCGATATTTGCATTTTAAATCTTGTTTAGTTTATTATATTGTATTATATTTTTATTTAAATTAATTGATTTTTAACCTTATCATCATTTATTATTTGTTTTCTTATTTTTATGTTTATTGTTTCATATTATCTTGCTGCCGTTCTGAGTAATTTTGGTCCTTTACACTGCCATTTTGATATACTTATTGTTACATTGTTATTTGCTATATCGTTTATTTATTGATTTATTTGATTTTTCATTTTTATACTATTAAAGATTATATATTTGTTTGGTAAAATTTGATTCAAAAGGTTCTTACACCATTAACCCATATAATGAACCAACAAATCCAAGTATATTCAAAATGGATCTGGATCTAGGGACAAAGGCTAAGGCAGCACTTGTAACAATGAATTTTCTGTTGAGAAAATGAAATAAGACAAATCAAAAATAGAGCTACCTTTCATTCATTATTACGTGGTTGACTTTAAACAACTGAAATTGCCAATTTCTCTTATTTTTATGGACAAATAAATTTTAAAATATTTTTATTAATTGAAGTTCAACATAAAATAAGAAGTAAAAAATTTTTAAAGTTGAAAAACATAACTAAGTATCTCAAATTCTTTTGCAAAATAGGTTTCTGTGGCATTTAGAATTACACAAAATGTTATTCCTTTTGCACAAACATAATTTAGATACACAATGCTTGGTGCATTGAAAGTGGGTTTAGCCATGTGTACTTCCACTGGCACAGGTTGCAGCCTTCTTCAATGAGATTTGTTTATCCTTGCAGATATTCTCTAAAGAAAGAAATTTCTGCTGGCAAACATCCAACTCTGAGCGGGAATACATTAGAAATGAAGACTTTTGTTTTAAGTGTTTGCCATTTCAGGATTGTTAAAATTAATTAAAGTTGAAGCACTATCAGCAGTAAAACTTTAAACAAACTGCTCTCAAAGGTTAATATCTTTTTACAGGAAGTAAGAATGGGAGTGTTATAAATGAGAGAGAATCTGTCTCTATTTCAAACTTCTTCTAAGTTCATTATCGGGACACTATTGGTTTGTTTTTATTCTCAGTAATGTCCTTATTGTTCCTAAAGTGTCTATATATCGTGGGATTCCTCTTTGGGGCTAGCTTTGTCTTTGTCTTTCTCGCTAGAGACTTTATTACCGGCAGTCTTGAAGCTGGGTATGGAACAGGATGTATCTTGTAGTCTCTTGCCTATTCTGGTTTTCGTTTAGCATTTCAGTAGATTCTGGAGAAGATTGTATTTTCAATAAAAGCAAACAATAAGCCAAATAAATAAGATAAATTGTTTATTCAAAAACGTTTTTGGCTATCTACTTAGCCTGCCTCAGTTGTAATACAAACCAAAGAAGCTTCTCCCCCTTCTCATCGGGCCAAATTGGGGAACCAACCAGTGACCAGTTCCTAACATCAACAAAACTGTAGGTGGAAGTTATCCTTCCAAACACATTATTTCTTCTAAGTTCATTATTGGGACTATGTATACTCCTGGTTTGTTTTTATTCTCAATATTGTCCTTATATTGTCTATATCTTAGGATTCCTCTTTGGGGCTAGCTTTGTCTTTGTCTTTCCCACTAGAGACTTTATTACCGGCAGTCTTGAAGCTGGGTACGGAAGCAGGAAGTATCTTGTAGTCTCTTGCCTATTCTGGTTTTCGTTTTGCATTTCAGTAGTTCTGGAGGAGATTGTATTTTCCATTTGTACCTGTTCTTTAATCCTTCTTAAATAATTCTTATTATACCCATGGCTCTCTCCTATTTTTTGATGATCATATTTTGTTTCCTTCATATTTAGATCTGAAGAATGAGTTATCGCCCTTCTATATAGTGCTCTATGAGCCAATTTTTTTGTATGCCTCTGTCTCTTGCGACTATTTTGGGATGATGACCAGTATAGTATTTGGTTTTCTATATACCTTGGTTTTATAGGCATCATCTTCTATAGTTACTTCTATATCCAAATAATACATTTTCATATTTGTTAGTTAGTCTTGTACTAGAACATGAAATAGATTAATAACAAGCTGCTCTTTAAGGTTATACAATAATAAATGAAATAATAGCACTTGTGAGCAGTCCAAAAAGTCTTTATTCATTATAAACTTAACTTAGAGGAATGCTTTCAGCCATTTTTTTTTTTTTTTGTAAGTTTTCATATATATAGAGTTGATAATGGCCTTTAAAAAAAAAAAAAAATGGCCGAAAGCATTCCTCTAAGTTAAGTTTTTAATGAGTAAAGACTTTTTCGACTGCTCACAAGTGCTATTATTTCATTTATTATTGGTCTTGTACTAATTTTAGCCCTAATGTTGGTATATTAAAACTGTCCTGAAGGTCTTTGATTTCTGTTTCCTCTTTCCATATTACAAATATGTCATCTATGTAACGAAGATACAGGGATATAGGCCTTGAATGAGGAGATTATATCTTTTTCTACGGTCCTTATTAGGATTTCCGCAAGGACTCCTCCCATTGGACTGCCTATCAGAACTCCAATTTCTTGTCTGTAATACTTATCTCCATATATAAATATACTGCTATAGCATATAAGATGAGTTATTTCTCTTATGATGGCCACTGTGGTCATTGTCTTCTGGATATATTCTAATAGAAGCCTATATAAGGTGAAGCACATAGAGGCTATCTGGATAGCAGGATACAATTTTCCGAAATCGTATGTTACCATTATTTTGTGTGTTCCAGGAGTTATTTCTAATATATTCATTACGAAATCCTCTGCTGATTTTATAGAATATTCATAATCATTTAGATGATTTAAACACCAATTTGCTAGCTGCTTTTCTAGCCATTTCGTGGGACATGCTGTTCTATCTACTATTGGGCGTATTTTTATCAGGTTCTTATGTGTTTTCCTGTGTCCAAAAAGCTTAAGACATCCTGGGGCTGGTACTTTCACAAATTTCAGGAAGTCTGAAAAGTCTTTTCTCTTCCGAAAGTTTTCGGTTGCTGCTGTTAGGGAGTGGATGGGGTTCTCTTTTATAATTTTTCTGTTGGTTTCTCTTATGCTGGTGTCCAACACCTTATTGTATGTTTCCTTCTTCATCATACAAAAAATCGGTTCTTAGGGCATTATATAGAAGGGCGATAACTCACTCCTCAGATCTAAATGTGAAGGAAACAGTGACTGTTCTTAGACTGCTCCTCGTCTGGTTTTACTAATCGAAAATTAACGGTAATTTGTTAATTGACATCATAAAAGGAGACGGAGCTTTGTTAGTAAGTTGGTCTATGCTTACAACTCGCATTAATCAAATATTTGTTCGCACTAACTGAAAACGGTATCAATTTTATAAGTCGCGCATTAATTGAATATTTGCTCGCACTAACTGAAAAATGGTATCAATTTTATAAGTCGCGCATTAATCAAATATTTGCTCGCACTAACTGAAAAATGGTATCAATTTTATAAGTCGCGAATATTTGCTCACACTAACTGAAAAACAGTATCATTTTTGTAAGTCGCACTAATCAAATAAAACTCACACTAATCGAGGCCTACCTATAGTTGCTTGACAAATTTAATAAATATGTGTATTATTCAAACTCGCACTAATCAAGGCCTACCTGTATATCAGATTTGAATTCGCACTAATCGAGGCCTACCTGTACATAAGATCGGAAGAGCGTCGTGTACACTAATTGAATATCGCACTAATTGAGGCCTCCCTGTATAAGAATTTTCTGAAAAACGATGTCAATTTTATAAGTCGCACTAATCGAAATCGCATTATTCGAACTCGCAAATTTTTATAAGTCGCACTAATCGAATATCGCATTATTCGAACTCGCATTTTATAAGTCGCACTAATCAAAATCGCATTATTCGAACTCGCACTAATTTTGTAAGTCGCACTAATCAAATATGGTATCAATTTTATAAGTCGTACTAATCGAAATCGCATTATTCGAACTCGCACTAAACGAGGCCTATCTGTAATAGGAAAAACTGACAAATCATTTCAAAAAACAACATTATTACAGTTATAATTATTGACTCAGTTCACTTAAACTGCTTTAAACTTAACTTTAAAATATCAAAAAATAGCACTCGGTGTCCAACACCTTATTGTATGTTTTCTTCTTCATCATACAAAAAATCGGTTTTTAGGGCATTATATAGAAGGGCGATAACTCACTCCTCAGATCTAAATGTGAAGGAAACAGAATACAGGATCATCGGAAAAATAGGAGAGAGCCATTGGTATAATAAGAATTATTTAAGAAGGATTAAAGAACAGGTAGAAATGAAAATACAATCCATATTGAAAAACTTCATACTTCAGATATTAAATAAAAGCAAACAATAAGCCAAATAAGTAAGATAATTCGTTTATTCAAAAACGTTTTTGGCTATCCACTTAGCCTGCCTCAGTTGTAATACAGACCAAAGAAGCTTCTCTCCCCCTTCCATTTGGGCCAAATTGGGGAACTAATCAGCGACCAGTTCTTAACATCAACAAAACTGCAGGTGGAAGTTATCCTTCCAAACACATTAATAAGAAAACCTGACAAACCATTTCCAAAAACAACAATATTACAGTTATTATTATCGTCAAACCCTTATATTTTAGGTATAGATAACAAAATAATTAAATACTAACTATAATGACTATCTCAAAAATGGAGATACATAACCTCAGACTACTCGAAAAACATCCACAGTGGAGAAAATATATGGTTTACACCCGACCCACTCGTAAGCCCTTCAACAAAAACAAATATCTTAGATCATTGCAGCTATCAATCTGTTCCTACAGAATAACATTTGAAGTCAAGTACTAAACGGAGATACATAACCTCAGACTACTCGAAAAACATCCACAGTAGAGAAAACATATGGTTTACACCCGACCCACTCATAAGCTCTTCAACAAAAACAATTATCTTAGATCATTGCAGCTATCAATCTGTTCCTACAGAATAACATTTGAAGTCAAGTACTGCAATAAACATTTAACGATAAACATTCTTTTCATAAATATTCACAGATAATCAAATTTATCAATAAATATTATAGCTGAATAAAAATCCGTATTAACTAAAAATACGGAATACTAAAATCTAAATATTCATACATCCAACAATCATACATCAATAAATCTCAAAGGGTAAATACAAAATAATACTAATACAATAATAATAACATTAAAATATATAAAAATTCTTTAACTAGAAAAGGTTAAAAATTAATTAAAAATGAAAAATGGCCAATTATTATCCACAGGAGTCTAATAACGGGTTGCCTGACATAATTCACATAAACTGTAAAAATATAATACATTACAGCACAATATTAATAATATTAAAATCGCCAGAAAGTTTAAATTGTTAAATGGGTAAATATTCATACGAATCTAATAATATGTTGCCGGACTATAACTTTCTTAAGCTGTACAAAGATATAATACATTATATACAAATAAACAATATTCAAACACAGAGTTCCATTTGGCTCAGGGTCACACCTATTTAAACTACCCTGCCAGCCAAGCCCAAGCCGGGGATAGCACAAGCGAATCGTTATAGTTTATTACATGCTTGGACTTACCTATGGAGTGAATTGTTAGGGTCTCCAACATTTTGCCCTCCCTGATCTCACTAGCAGTTTTTAATACCTGTATTTGGTCCCATAAAATAGTGAGATCATGCTCCAAAGCCCTCTGTGCTAAAGCTGTGTCTTCTTCCCCTTTACGGATCTCATTAATATGTTCTTTAATACGTTTTTCTAAAGGCCAACAGGTAAAACTTATATACTCTTCTCTTCCAAGACTATGATTAAAGCACGGGACCTCATACACCCCAGAACACTTGCTGACTTTATCCTTATCATTCCCTACGAGGTCAAAAACTGTGCTATTCCTTTTCTATGCTATAGAACACCCCATATGCTTTTTTAAAAGTGGCCTAAGTTTGCAGGTAATGGGATTGAGGTCAACTCCATAATAATTAGACTTAGGTTGTCAAGGGTGCCTATCGAATATCAACCGTTTTACACCCTTATAAATCCCTAAAAGGAAGTTAAGCCCATACCCATTTTGTAAATCTTGCTTAAGAATAGTCCCTATTTCTTCATACCTACTCCCTTGATAAGAGCAATGGCTAAACACTCTCCTAAAAAAAGATCGGAATGCCGCTGCCTAATACTGCCACAGGTCCGGGGAGCATGCAGGAATAAGAATTGGAGAGTAGGTCGGCTTGCGGTAAACAGATGTAACGTTTTCTCCATTAGAAATGGAAATACATACATCAAGGAAATGGACCGTAGTCACGTCAGACTGCTCAAGTTCAAGTTATAGCCCTAAACTATGGTCGGTGAGGTTAGTTAACAGTCCACTATTATCACCTGGGCCATCCCATAAAACTAGGATATCGTTGACATACCTCCAATGCAATTTCAGGTGAGATCCAAAATATGGAAGGACCACCACCTCCCTCCTCCAAACCACAAGTTCCGCTAAAACTTTAGCCATAGGGCTCCCAATCAGAACACAAATAGTCTGTCTATAGAATTTCCCATTAAACTTAAAGAAGGACCCATGAACAATTACGTCACATACCTCACAGCTTGGGAGACTGGCAACCCCATGAGTGTGTTCTAGAAGAAGGCAATAAAGCTCAATTGCTGCAAGTTCGGGCCTTATTGATGGGAAAAGTGATTTAAAGTCGAATGCTGCCAAAGTCTCTTCCGGAGAGGGTCTTTTTCAAACAGGTTATCAATTAACTCCCCGGAAGAGCTCAAACTGTAGGAATGACCTTTCAAATGCATCCTACACGAGGCAGCAAGCTTCTTCTCCAAAGGGTAGGTGAGAGCAAAAAATCTTTCCACAATTGGTCGGGCAGTAATTGGCTGTTTATGTAGTTTTATATAGGCAAAAAGCCTGGGACAAGAAAGGTTCTTAATACACAAAAACTTTAGAAAGTCCAGAAGATCTTTCCTTCTGCTGAGTTGAAGTATACGGCACTGCTGTTCCGCTCTTGGATCCAGTATTGATCCTTCAGCTTTCATTTCTTCTATACACTGTTTTGTGTTTTACGTAGCTGCTTGCTTCAGGAATACCAATTTTTTACTTTTGTTGTCTCTTCTGCAGGTAATGGCTTCATCATGAAGCCAATTCCTAGTAAGTGAGTACGCTTTTTCCAATCTCCTGTGATGTGCACTCTTAGGGATTTATAAGGGTGTAAAATGGTCGATGTTCGATAGGTGCCCTTGACAACGTAAGTCTAGTTATTATGGAATTGACCTCAATCCCATTACCTGCAAACTTAGGCCGCTTTTAGAAAAGCATACCGGGTGTTCAATAGCACTGAAAAGGAATAGCACAGTTTGACCTCATACAGAATGATAAGGATAAAGTCAGCAAGTATTCCGGAGTGTATGAAGTCCCATGCTTTAATCAGAGTCTTGGAAGAGAAGAATATATAAGTTTTACTTGTTGGCCTTTAGAAAAACGTATTAAAGAACATATTAATATGATCTGTAAAGGGGAAGAAGACACAGCTTTAGCAAAGAGGACTTTGGAGCATGATCTCACTATTTTATGGGACCAAATACAGGTATTAAAAACTGCTAGTGAGATCAGGGAGAGAAATATGTTGGAGACCCTAACTATTCACTCCATAGGTAAGTCCAAGCACGTAATAAACTACAACGATTCGCTTGTGCTACCCCTGGCTTGGGCTTAGCTGGCAAGGTAGTTTAAATAGGTGTGACCCTGAGCCAAATGGAACTGTGTGTTTGAATATTGTTTATTTGTATATAATGTATTATATCTTTGTACAGCTTAAGGAAGTTATAGTCCGGCAACATATTATTTAATTCGTATAAAATATATATTCAGGAACTGCTTTACTCTTATACTATATAATGATAACTCAGCACTACTTAGCAGTATAGAAAAAAGGTTTTATTCTATACTGTATAGGTTTTTTATTCTAAAAAACATTAGCAAGTTTTTTAGAATAAAACCTTTTTTCTATACTGCTAAGTAGTGCTGAGTTATCATTATATAGTATAAGAGTAAAGCAGTTCCTGAATATATATTTTATACGAATTAAATAATATGTTGCCGGACTATAACTTCCTTAAGCTGTACAAAGATATAATACATTATATACAAATAAACAATATTCAAACACACAGTTCCATTTGGCTCAGGGTCACACCTATTTAAACTACCTTGCCAGCTAAGCCCAAGCCAGGGTAGCACAAGCGAATCATTGTAGTTTATTACGTGCTTGGACTTACCTATGGAGTGAATAGTTAGGGTCTCCAACATATTTCTCTCCCTGATCTCACTAGCAGTTTTTAATACCTGTATTTGGTCCCATAAAATAGTGAGGTCATGCTCCAAAGTCCTCTTTGCTAAAGCTGTGTCTTCTTCCCCTTTACAGATCGTATTAATATGTTCTTTAATACGTTTTTCTAAAGGCCAACAAGTAAAACTTATATATTCTTCTCTTCCAAGACTCTGATTAAAGCATGGGACCTCATACACTCCGGAATACTTGCTGACTTTATCCTTATCATTCTGTATGAGGTCAAACTGTGCTATTCCTTTTCAGTGCTATTGAACACCCGGTATGCTTTTCTAAAAGCGGCCTAAGTTTGCAGGTAATGGGATTGAGGTCAATTCCATAATAACTAGACTTACGTTGTCAAGGGCACCTATCGAACATCGACCATTTTACACCCTTATAAATCCCTAAGAGTGCACATCACAGGAGATTGGAAAAAGCGTACTCACTTACTAGGAATTGGCTTCATGATGAAGCCATTACCTGCAGAAGAGACAACAAAAGTAAAAAATTGGTATTCCTGAAGCAAGCAGCTACGTAAAACACAAAACAGTGTATAGAAGAAATGAAAGCTGAAGGATCAATACTGGATCCAAGAGCGGAACAGCAGTGCCGTATACTTCAACTCAGCAGAAGGAAAGATCTTCTGGACTTTCTAAAGTTTTTGTGTATTAAGAACCTTTCTTGTCCCAGGCTTTTTGCCTATATAAAACTACATAAACAGCCAATTACTGCCCGACCAATTGTGGAAAGATTTTTTGCTCTCACCTACCCTTTGGAGAAGAAGCTTGCTGCCTCGTGTAGGATGTATTTGAAAGGTCATTCCTACAGTTTGAGCTCTTCCGGGGAGTTAATTGATAACCTGTTTGAAAAAGACCCTCTCCGGAAGAGACTTTGGCAGCATTCGACTTTAAATCACTTTTCCCATCAATAAGGCCCGAACTTGCAGCAATTGACCTTTATTGCCTTCTTCTAGAACACACTCATGGGGTTGCCAGTCTCCCAAGCTGTGAGGTATGTGACGTAATTGTTCATAAGTCCTTCTTTAAGTTTAATGGGAAATTCTATAGACAGACTATTTGTGTTCTGATTGGGAGCCCTATGGCTAAAGTTTTAGCGGAACTTGTGGTTTGGAGGAGGGAGGTGGTGGTCCTTCCATATTTTGGATCTCACCTGAAATTGCATTGGAGGTATATCCTAGTTTTATGGGATGGCCCAGGTGATAATAGTGGACTGTTAACTAACCTCACCGACCATAGTTTAGGGCTATAACTTGAACTTGAGCAGTCTGACGTGACTACGGTCCATTTCCTTGATGTATGTATTTCCATTTCTAATGGAGAAAACGTTACATCTGTTTACGACAAAGACAAAGCTAGCCCCAAAGAGGAATCCCACGATATATAGACACTTTAGGAACAATAAGGACATTACTGAGAATAAAAACAAACCAATAGTGTCCCGATAATGAACTTAGAAGAAGATAAAAAGGAAGAGTATATAGGAATGACAACAAGATTGCTAGAAATAAGGCTACAAGAGCACAAGAGAGAGATAAAAGCTGTCAAAATGAACATAGCATTAAGCAGAAATGTATACGAAGAAAATATCAAATTGGAGTGGGAAGAAGCAAAGGTAATAAGACTGTGTAATACCAAAAATGAGGGTTTGTTTAATGAAACACTAGAAATTATTAGACGTTCGAAAAGTGAAAACATGATAAATGAATATCCTTTAAAGAGCTAGCCATGCCATGGAAATATGCCCTAAAAGAAAAGCTATTTAAATGTAGAATCATTTAATTTTTATAATCAACTAAATCTTAGCCTGAAACATAGATAAAAAACAAGTAAACAATAAAACAAAATAAATATAATTGTGCATCGTAATTTAAGTCTCGAAAAATGAAACTTTTTAAAAATAGTTTCAGTTATTGTTCTAATACTATTTTTGTTCGAAAAATTTTTCTTTTATTCGGTATATGTATGAAGAATTAACTAAATAGGGTTGAATTAAAAACGACCGAAAACGTTTTTAATAGACAATAAAAAAGTTTGAGTTAATAATTTATACTACTGATAGTGCTTAGACTGTAATTAATTTTAAAGATTTAAACATAGCAGTTAAGCTAAGAACCTAAGTGCCACTTCGAGTTTTGACTAGGAAAAACTAGAAATTCTAGACTTTGAATAAGAAATATTCGGCATTTTCAGTTCAGGCTAGGAAATACTAGAACTTCCCACCAGCTTTAGAATGTTCTTGTCTTGATTAAGAAATTATAGTATTTCCTGAATTTGGGTTTGTCCTGTAACATATATACAATATTCATTGAATGAAATAAAATTATATTAACTATATTATATAAGTAATATTTCACAAATTATTGATTAAATTTTACCTGCATAGCCTATCTGAATTGCCAACCTGGTCAACTTTGCTTGAAGTACAGATTTCTCTTTCCTTGGACTGTCATCTTCTTGTTTCTTGGAACTTTCCAAGGCATCAGGTTCATTTGTATGGGTATTGGCAGTGGTAGCATTCATTAAATGGGAATTTCCTGATACTGCTGTTTCTTCATCTAATTTAGAAATAGAAAAAGTTTAAGTTTAAAGATTAAATAAAAGTTATAGATATTCTCCAGTTTATATAAATAATTGGGACCAAGATTTTCTATGTAATCAAAATTTTGCTAAAATAGAAAAATAATTTTTCCAAAAATTCTGAGTCAAAAATTCCCAGGAATAGATATAGTGATTGTACTTTCATGACATAGTACCATATTTTTAAATAATACAAACTTCAAGGGAACTTAGTCCAAACAAATCTAAACTTTCAAGCCAAATCTTAGCCCTTGAAACTGATTGCGGCTATATAACTAGATGGCACCACTCACTGATTCGGTAAAATTAATAATTATTCTAATTACGAGATGGTGCTAACATTAGTTCCAAATTATTTCAGATCATTAAAATATTCTGTTATAGTTTCAAGGGCTAAGATTTGGCTTGAAAGTTTAGATTTGTTTGGATAGTACCATATTGTTTGTTCCCTGCCTGAAAGAAAATGAATGCTGCATGGATAGTATTATTCCAGTATTATGATACTTAAAATTAATCAACAATACATATAAAATAAATAAATTAAGTAATTTAATCTTTTAAATATTATAAATTAATATGCTCATATTTGTAACTTATAAATACAGTATAAGTTTATGTTTTGTATTGTTATTTAAAAAAATAAAGTTATGAAAAATGCTTTATATCAGTGTTTCCTAACCAGAATGCTGTGAGATTCACCACGGGTGCTATGAGATATTTTGAGGATAAAGGTATATTTTAAGACAAGCTTTTACCCCCAAAATATCTCATGGCACCCCTGGCTGATCTCACAGAACTCTTAACAGTGCTGCTGCAGTACATTGGTTGGAAATCATTGTTTAATATAAATCAAATTTCAAGAAGTTGGATATATATAAATCAAGGAATATCTGTACTTTTAAATTCCAAAATCATTTAAAAATTTTTTATATATATTTTTTTATAAAAACTTAATACAGAAATTAATAATAAATTATTATTACTGTATTGAAATTGAATTTAAATATAAAATCAAATTACATATTTCTAATTTAAATGGGTATAGAAATCTAGATTAATAAATTGTTTAATTAATAATGCACTGTCAATAATTATACTTTTACATAAATTAATTAAAATTTTAAAATTGATAGGATTCTGTTAACATTTAAATGATTTTAAACATAAAAGAAATATTATTTCCAATTTAATATAAATAGTTGCATGCTATGATGACAAAATGATTACTATATATATATATATACACATACATACATACATACATACATAATTAGGCATCTATATGATCATCTATTCATCCCCATATCGAATTTCACTTAGCTGAGCCAACTTTATATTTTTATACTCCAATAGTTTCCATTTTATTCTTTTATATTAATGATATTATTACAACAAACAGTTTTCTTAATAATTAAACTATGAACAACATTTAATTATAAAATAAATTGTTTATATATATTTTATTAAATACATTAAAACCACATTAATTTATATCATTATACAAATTACTTATTTTACTCTTTCAAACCACAGCACTATTGAGCAGACCAATATTAGCTTAAAACTGAAAATAAATTTTATTGAGGAACATTTTCGGCAATTTTTACGCCCTTGTCAGCTCATATATAACTGTTTATTGTAGAATCTTGAACATGGAACATTCAGATTGGTAATCGAACAATATTTGAAACTTTTTTAAGAACCAAAATTTAAAATCACTTAGGTAAACATATAGATATAAACAAATAAAATAAAAATGAAACATAAAACCAGTCTATTTATCTAAGTTCTCTTAATAACAAACTAGGGTTAAAAGTTATTAACGTTGTCTTCAGTATTGGACAGTTTCTTTCTTGGCTACTTTATTACTAGTCTCTTATTACTCACTCACTAATAGATATTATATTTTCTACATCTTAATATAGAATTGTTTATTTTCAGTTTTAAGCTAATATTTGGTCTGCTCAATAGTGCTGTGGTTTGAAAGAGTAAAATACATAACCTGTCAGAGCAGTTAAGGCAAAGAATTCCAAATTACTTATGAAAACAAAAATTGAAATTAAGATGGCATCCAAGAAAATTTTAAAAAATAACATTTTTAAAAAATAATTTTTAAAGTATGTTACATGTATTATTCAAAATATTTGTTAAAGTATTAATACAGGAGTTCTTCAAATTATGATGGAGTTGAATTCAAAATTTTTGGTCTTAGTTCAAATCCATCATACCTACGAACATACAGGGTGCATTCACAAAGTTTCAAGACTGATTTTTTCCTGAGTAGAGGTGCGCGTGCATACCTGTTCCACTGACAGGGTGAGGTAATGTGGGGTGTCAGCTAACCGACCGCATGAGCGCCAGTTGCCTCCGAGACGTTGGAGCAAGTAAATCGCTAGTGGTGTGAGTACATGTCAGTGACCCCCGGCGAAAACTGGTTGAGTGGAAAATGCAGCGTCATTTGGAGCAGCGTTATTCTGTAAAGTTCTGTATGAAACTGAAGAAACCTGCGACAGAGACTTTTCGTATGATTCAAGAGGCCTACCAAGAAGAAGCCATGTCACATGCAATGGTTTTCATGTGGCACAAGAGGTTCAAAGCTGAAAAGCATGCTCATTGTTTTCTTTGATGCCAAAGGACTGATCCACAAAGAGTTTGTTCCTGCCAGATAGAGTGTCACAGGTCAGTTTTACGCTGGAGTGCTCCGCTGTTTGAAGGATCGAGTTCACCGCATCCACCCAGACATCAAAGACGATTGGGTTGGTCACCATGACAATGCGCCCTCACACACATCGCTCGCGGCCGCTGAAGTTTTGGCTAAGTTCAATGTGGCAACACTGCACCATCCCCTACAGCCCCGACCTAGCTCCCAGTGACATTTTTTTGTTCTCCGGATCAAGAAAGACCTGAAAGGGAAGCGATTTGCCATGATTCCAGAGTCCAGGCAGCTTCGACGAGGTCCCTTCATAGTCTTGCGCATGAAGACTTTCAGGGAGCCTATGAACAATGGAAAAAACGCTGGCAGCGGTGTGTTGATGCCCAAGGGTCATATTTTGAAGACTTTTAGTTCGCTGTACAAAAATGTTTCATAAATTTTGTATTCTCAGACCAGTCTTGAAACTTTGTGAACGCACCCTGTAATTTTCCATTGACGCACTGTTATAAATGGAGGTTATGTTCCCAACCAATAAAACTCAAAATATTTAATGTGTTTATACATAGTAGTAGCAGCATACAGTAACATTGAATAAATGCTGTTTCATTATTCTACTTATTCCAAATACTGCTTATACTCTTACTCTATATTAAAATTTAACTAAAGCACTTCTAGCAGCTGAGGAAAAATTAAAGAAATTTTTCCTCAGCTGCTAGAAGTGCTTTAGTTAAATTTTTATATAAATGCTGTTTATTCTACAAAATGAGGAAATTGTATATTTCATGTTTACTAAAACTAAAGAAAACACAATGTTAAAACAAAGATGGAATAATTAAATTACTTTCCTTTGTCTGAGTTTTTAATGTCAGCCACATAGAAAAGCAATCATTTACTACCTTGAAGAATACAATTTCAATTCCAAGTCCCACATATGATTTTTCAAGAGGAGTTTAGGTCTCGCCAGGCCCACTGAACCCCATTTTTCAACTTTCCTGTTGGTCTCACAATAAATGTTGGACAATAAAAGTAAACAATAAGCCAAATAACTAACAAGGAGAGGACTCGAGGGCCGGAAAACGGAATGAAACGAAATTTATTTCTGTAAGAGTTCTTGACTAGTACTAAAACACAGTAAAAGGTTAGAGGCCAATGGCTAGCCATTATGGAGAAAAATGACCTCGAAGAAAGACGCGACGAAAGTATACCAGTTCGTTATACTAATTAACAACGAGTTGTCG
>AYEL01066416.1:0-61407 GCA_000484575.1 Olivierus martensii
ATCAAATAATTATTACAATCAGCAAATTAAACTATTTTAAAACTATAATAATAATAAATTAATTTTTTTAAAATTATGTGTACGGCCAATTTATAAAAATAAATTATAATTTGTTTACAGCATAATTCCATGCACTAGAACAGGGCTGGCCAACCTTTTATAGTTCATGTGCCAATTTTTTAATTTTTTAGTTATGATGCGCCATACAAACTTATACCCCTTTTTAGCACTTGTAAAATATGGTCATTTGGATATATTTAACAGTTAGATTTATATGTAGATATCTCTAATATCACATCATCACCTGGTCACTAAGCTTAATCAAAGTTTAACATAAGCATATTATGTCTAAGTAAGATAATGTAAGCTAAAATCAATAGAAAATTAGAAAAAGATTAAAAAAAATTTTTAAACTTTTTAATATGATATCTGAAGTTCAATAGTTTAACGAAATTAATTTAATAACAGCAGTCTCATTTCGGTCATGTGCAATAATCATGTGGCCATTATGATCCAATGAGATTGCTCAATTATCATCGACACGATCATAGTAATCCAATGATATTGGCCAGCTAACATGTCACGTGATCACTGTAACCCAATGATGTTGCTCAAATAGCATTAATCTTCCATCTTGGATTTTATATCAAGTAATTTATGTTAATTACGATATATAAAACAATTTCTGGTAATCAATATATTTAAACCTTCCTGCATAAATCCCCTAACAAAGAAAAGTTGTTTCATAAAAATTCATTCACCCATTCTTGTGTTTATAACTGAAAACGTGCACACAGGCATTTCAGATTTATAATATATAAATAGTTAATCATGCAATGTGCCACTTTTGGCACAAGTGCCATAGGTTGGCCACCCCTGCACTACATTTGATAATGCAGCAAAAAATAATAGTGTAGCAAAAAATACACTGTTTGGAATTCCTCATAAACTTCCAATGTAATGTATTGGGGAGTTTTGATATACTATTCATTTAATAATGAAGTAAAAGAAGTTAGTACATTAATTGATTAAAAATTCATTAATATGATGATGATTATTATTTATATATAAATATATTTCTATTAGAACAGCTTTAAGTTTAAGATGATGGTAGCTATACAGATAATCCTTGACTTATAACCAACTTGTTATTGGTCAATGCATTTGACTTGGATTTGATATCCTGATCCAGTGGTCTAATATACTGAAACCATCCTTTTTTTGTCTGGTTCTTGTATTTTTGTATTTGTTAATTTTATTACAATAAAGTGAAATGTAATAAATATTTGTAATGAGCACTCCATAAATTTTGGGCATTTCTGACTTACAGCAGTGGGGTTTGAAATTCTTGGAACTGAACTCTGTTGTAAGTCAAAGGCTAACTGTATTAGGAAAAGGAAATGAAACTTGAATTAGAAATTAAATTCAAATTTAAAAATGGTATGTGAAGTATGAGTAATGATGAATAGTGAGATCCGTTGAATTTTTTCTGATGTTGAGATGGGATTGCTAATAGATGATAGAAAAAAACAATGTAAAATATTTGAATTATAAATATATTCTACATTTTTATTTACATTTTTAATTGTAGGTTTTTCTTGATTAAAAATCAAAATCCAATATTTATTCATAACATA
Organism: Olivierus martensii; assembly: GCA_000484575.1. NCBI lineage: Eukaryota > Metazoa > Arthropoda > Arachnida > Scorpiones > Buthidae > Olivierus > Olivierus martensii. The sequence continues at coordinate 1,638 of AYEL01066416.1, forward strand.
GTTTGCAAATAACAAAAGTTGATTACAAATAATCTACAATTTATATAAATTTAATTTTACCTTAAAAATTATAAAATGCAAAATATTTTTCAGATCATTATAAATATTATATTACATATATAATATCAAATACAGTATGTAAAAATGTAAGTCAAATACGGTAGTCATTAACTGACTCTTATTACTATAGTCATTATGGTCAAAATTCAACTTGCTGTAACTTTGGTCCTAAGTTAAATAATATTGATCTGATAATAACATTTTGGAAAAATATTCAATAGGATATCAATTGCCAAATTTAAAGTTTCAAATCCTATTATCATTACTATCATACTGCCATTCCTATTATTATCATACTGTCATTAGAACAGTTTAAAAATTGCAAAAAGTAGTTTTCTTCTCTTTTGCAAACATCTCTACATATCACATTGTTCAATTGATATCAATGAAATTTGGGATGTAGGTATTAAATTACTTGAGGTCCCTGAAAATTTCATCACAATTGGGTTAGCTTTTCATTGTAACTTAGTAATCAAACTGCTTAAACTCATTAAACGATAATTTTAAATAAGCACTTTTTAGCAGTAAACTCAGTAAATATTTTATTTTGCGAAATACTTTCGGCTAATCGCCATCTTCAGCGCAATATACAAAAGTATTCAAAAAACTATTTGAATATTACTAACAGTTTCAGAAGATCGAATTTAAAAAACGAACAAAATGTTTACTTAATTATGTAATATAATTTGAATTTATCTTATAGTAAAAACATATTAAATAATTATCACAATTATCAAATTAAACTATTTTAAAACTATAATAATAATAAATTAATTTTTTTAAAATTATGTGTACGGCCAATTTATAAAAATAAATTATAATTTGTTTACAGCATAATTCCATGCACTAGAACAGGGCTGGCCAACCTTTTATAGTTCATGTGCCAATTTTTTAATTTTTTAGTTATGATGCGCCATACAAACTTATACCCCTTTTTAGCACTTGTAAAATATGGTCATTTGGATATATTTAACAGTTAGATTTATATGTAGATATCTCTAATATCACATCATCACCTGGTCACTAAGCTTAATCAAAGTTTAACATAAGCATATTATGTCTAAGTAAGATAATGTAAGCTAAAATCAATAGAAAATTAGAAAAAGATTAAAAAAAATTTTTAAACTTTTTAATATGATATCTGAAGTTCAATAGTTTAACGAAATTAATTTAATAACAGCAGTCTCATTTCGGTCATGTGCAATAATCATGTGGCCATTATGATCCAATGAGATTGCTCAATTATCATCGACACGATCATAGTAATCCAATGATATTGGCCAGCTAACATGTCACGTGATCACTGTAACCCAATGATGTTGCTCAAATAGCATTAATCTTCCATCTTGGATTTTATATCAAGTAATTTATATTAATTACGATATATAAAACAATTTCTGGTAATCAATATATTTAAACCTTCCTGCATAAATCCCCTAACAAAGAAAAGTTGTTTCATAAAAATTCATTCACCCATTCTTGTGTTTATAACTGAAAACGTGCACACAGGCATTTCAGATTTATAATATATAAATAGTTAATCATGCAATGTGCCACTTTTGGCACAAGTGCCATAGGTTGGCCACCCCTGCACTAGATTGTTTATCATTAATTACCTTTTTTAGCGGAGATGATAGAAATTCTAAAAAGTGATAAATATTTAAGGTTTATATCCTCAGATTGTTTATCATTAATTACCTTTTTTAGCGGAGATGATAGAAATTCTAAAAAGTGATAAATATTTAAGGTTAATTAATATTGAACAATCTGAGGATATATCTAGTGCGTAGAATTACGCTGTAAACAAATTATAATTTATTTTTATAAATTGGCCATACTCATGTTTTAAAAAAATTAATTTATTATTATTATTATTATAGTTTTAAAATAGTTTAATTTGATGATTGTGATAATTATTTAATATGTTTTTACTATATGATAACATAATTATGTAATATAATTTTAACATTTTGTATCGTTTTTAAAATTGATCTTCTGAAACTGTTGGTAATATTCGAATAGTTTTTCAAATACTTTTGTATGTTGCGCTGAAGATGGTGATTAGCCGAAAGTACTTCGCAAAGTAAAATAAAATATTTACTGAGTTTACTGCTAAAAAGTGCTTATTTAAAATTATCGTACAATTGGGGTTAGAATAAAGGAAGAAATGGTGGTCCATTTTCCATAAATACTTTTATATATCACATTGTTTAACTACTATTGATTAAATTTGGAATAAAAGCATATCCTAACTCAGAATCATCTGAAAATTTTTGTCTAAAATTAAAAGATGTAGAAGAGATGATTTCTCTTTTCTAGAAATGTCTATAGATCATGCATCGTTCAAATGTATTCAAACAAATCTGGAATGTAAATATCATTTATCTTATTTAAGGTTTCTAAAAAATGCAGCTTAATAGAGCCAAACTGATGGAAGCAGGAGTCTTTTTATTATAAACTGTTTTCCCAGGTCATATTGTTCAACTGATTTCGACCAAATTTGTTATATATTTGTTTATTATTTTATTAAATGTTTCTTAAAAATTTTGATTCAATCAAATTAAAATTTAATAGAAATTTTATTTTAATAAAGTATTTAAAATTTAAAGTGTTTTTTGAATTGTTCTTTAAGAGTTGATGTATTAAAATTGTTTTTGGATGATTCTTTATAAATGTTTTCATTTAAAACAGTACTTCTCAAAGTGTGGGTCGTGACCCCATATGGGGTCGCATAACAAAATTTTGAGGTTGCAGAAATTTTAGCAAATGTTTTAATTTGTATTCCTGGTTTATATACCTGTATATCCAGGATTGTGAAAATATTTTCTCGGGTAAAAGGGGTCACCAAGTAGAAAAGTTTGTGAAGCGCTGATCTAAAAGATATCCTATAAATTTTTAGAACAAAATTTTTTTTTGTTAAGTTTGATTTAGATTTCACATATTAAATGTTTTTGATGGCATAAGAAGCCAAGTCAATGCTAAGAAATTAGAATACTTGTTAAAATTTAGATGTGGCTGTTTGGCTAGAAATCTATCACAGTTATCACATTATTTGTGTTTATACTAATGTTGTTTAACTCAATTAATAATATTTTACGTGAAGTTTCCGTTACCTGTGGTAATTTGATAGTATTTGTTAAATATTTTAATATTAAAACAGTGTATTCAATAAGGCACTGATGATTTAAGAAATAAAACAATATCATCAACCAAAGTAATTGCATCTAAATTTTTCACAAGTATCTAATTTTTTAATATTGTACTTAGCTTAATTTTTTTACATATTAGACATTTTGAATGGATATGGATATACTGCATAAATTAGTATGAACAGTTAATATAAATTTGATAAGAATTTATGTAAATATTAAATCTTTTTTTAATTCTACAAATATTTTTTTTTTATTTTTTAGTTTTTAAACAAGATAAATGAAAATATACAAACATTTTTATAAGCAAATGTAATATAAAATGTATTGCAAAAATATGTAAATATCATTTGATCTTTTTCAATCAATATTGGACATCATGAATATACCAGTATTGGCTATTGTCATGAATTGGTGAATATTTGATTTTATGTGATTGCTATACAAATTAAACAAATGAAAATTAAATTTTCTAACAAGGATTTATTTTTGATGAAAATACAAATATGTATTTTAAGCTCAAATAAAATTATATGATAAAATAGAGAAATAAAAAGGACTAATATTTTATTTCTTTATAATTTTTCTTCATTTTACTGTTTTATTATGTTTCATAAAGTTTTATAATTTTATTTTACAATAAATAGATCTTGTTTCTATTGCTATTATTGTATAAACAATTTTAAATTTTATATACATTTGTGACTTGAAAAATGAAGGGATCATTTTCTTTAAGATTTAAAATAAAAAAAATTATACAGTAATCAGTTTCCATTATAATAATTGTAATTCCTTTTAGAATTTTTTATAATTTCAGCTTCTCATTCAGTGTTGTGATTATGTAATATATACATGTAATTTTAACATAATTATTCTTAAGTCATGATCTTAAGCTGTTTTTCATTTTTTTTAATGAAATCCAAAAATGAATTAGTATGAAATTCATGTGTTTTTATTAAAAACTATTTCCCATTGACAATATTTCAACTACTATAATTTCAGAAAAATTTTTTATTTGAATGGACCAAAGAATTCTCAAAAAATTAATCGAAATAGGTGAATTATGGAATAAAAATAGTTTTTTAATTTTCTTGTTTAAAAAATACTGAGTTTTTATATATATTATGTATTCAAATTACTGTTACTCTATTACAATTTTATTAAAAAGAATTATGAAACTTTAATTAATTTTAGTGTTATAATTGGGAAGCAATGGTGGCTTGAAGTTGACAAAGACAAAGTCAGCAGCTATAGCTAGTGAATGATCGTTGGTCAATTTGAATGAGAAATAACTAAATGTAATCTACATTACACAAACTAATATTTTTCCTGAAATCATCTGTTTATGTATTTGTATGAATAAAAGTATTTTATAAAAGTTCTCCTTACTTAACAACCTACCTATTTAATGACTGCTCGAACTTATGTCCAGCTTATGACTGTTTTTTAATGGAAAATTTTTTCGCCCATATTTGGTTGCTTATGACTTCTGTTACATGTAATTTCCCGCACTTGTAGTTCCAAAAATCTGATGATGAAAATTACTTTGTGCATAATTTAGATATAGTTTCAAGTTGAAATTTGTTTCCAATATTTTCTAAATATACATGATCAAGTTACTCGCTTACCAACCAATTTGTTCTACGACCAAGTCATGAGAATGGAACTCTGTTGTTAAGTGAGGTGTACCTGTATTAGAAAACATTAATTTATGGTAAATGATTATGTGCAGTGTATATTTTGTAAACAAAATAAAAATATATATATAAAGAAAAATGAAATGTTGTCCATCTTAACATATGTACACCTTGAGTGCTACACATTCCAATTTCTGCATGTAATTTCATGCTGGCAAGTTATTAAAATTAAGCCTAATTAATATGCAAAAACTTAAAATTATAGTATCTTGATTAATTTTTTGACAAAATATTTTGAAATTTTCAAACTTTATAGTGTATTTTGCCCTCTAACACTGAGCAATTTTTGGAATTTTGTTTTTTTTCAAAACTTTTCATTCCATATGAGATTGTGTAAAACAAGATTTGTTTATATGAAATCTTAACTATCCAATGAAATGATTGATATTTTGTCATACCTCTGGACAAAAAAACCATAAATGAAGAAATTTGGCCAAAATTTTCAAAAATTATTTAAAAAAAATCAAGTCTTAAGTAGCTTTTTATTAAATGAAGTTACATCACATAATTATTAAAAAATAACATGAATTCAATAAAATATTGTCATTTTTATTAATATTTTATATTTACTAACTTGTTACTCTACACAATTTTTACGAGTACTTAGGCTTTTTTTTTTTTTTTTTTTTATAAATATTAAGATCACAATTTTTACGAGTACTTAGGCTTTTTTTTTTTTTTTTTATATAAATCAAAAATTTATAACTTACAAAAATGGTGTCACGCCTACTTAAATGGCCATAGATTGTTTACATTTTGTTTTTTGTAATTTTCTCTTAAATCTCAGTAAAATTGAAACAAAAAATGAATGATAAAATATATCTTAAACAGAATTATCCAATATTTTTTTATTATCTTCAATACTTTTTAAGTTTTCAACATTTTATAGCTTGTATGAAAAATTCGATTTTTTACTTAAAATTTTAAAAATATCATTTATCTCATTCCAAAATTGGAATTACTTTGATATATTAGACTAAAAAATTAATAAGAAGGGATAAAAAAAATCCAAATTCTATTGAGTAGTTCAATTATAACTAATGTTTAAATGAGTATAATTTTAAGAGATGTTATTTATAAAAAATCACTTGCTTTAACTAAACACTAAAGTTCTTACAGCACTATCAGCAAGGAATAAACAAAGTTTATTCCTTGCTGATAGTGCTTTTTTTTTTTATGGTATTAAACTTTATTTATGGCAATTCTAAATATTTACTATATACAGTTATATGTTGATGTTTATATTTTAAATTTTATTTATGTAATTTCTTGTTCTATTTTTTTGAAATGATAGAATGATATATAACTGAAATGTATTTATGTTCTGTTCTAAAATAATGTTCCATAGTTAACGGTCTGTTGTTAAGAAGCATGTACTGAAGAGGGACCATATTAGGGTCTGAAAACGTTATATGACAATAAACTTTGTTTATTCCTTGCTGATAGTGCTGTAAGAACTTTAGTGTTTTAAAAGATATTTCGGCAACTGAAAAAATTTTGGAATCGCCATCAAAAGTGAACATTTTCATGTAATCAACAGGAAAAATCAATTGACAATAACTTAATTGATAAAATCAATATTAAATTTTTTTAAATGTTTTTTGTTTTTTTATTACTTTGATATGTACAGCTGTCAAAACAATGCACATGGGTATAATTAGGTCATGACATCTGTATGTGGTGAAGGTACTCAAGGGGTTAAAATGCAGGGTTTTTTTTATTCAAACTACTATTATAAGAAAAAATGCAGTCAAATGATAAGGAAAAAATATAACATTTAAGTAAATAACATTTTTAATTTATTTTAATTGATAAGGAAAAAATATAACACATTTTAATGTGTGAGGAAGTTAACTTTGACCTGTCCTATTTTTATTTTATTATGCACTTTATTATTTATCGTTATTTTCTTATTATCTAATGTATTATATTTTAGTTTAAAAGTTAACTTACTTCCCACGTTCTTCGTCTCCGTCGTTAGCAATCACGTGATACGGAATCGGAACCGTCCTCCGTAAGAGCTGTCCCGGGTAATGACGTCATCCTCTAATTTAACTAAATTTACCACTGATCCGATTTGTGAATATAAGAATGATCCGTATCGATGTTTTGTTCGATATAGAAATGAATTGTAAAGATGATGACATGAATGAATTACTCTGTAAGCTAATAACTTTAAAACTTGTTACGTATAAGTATGTAAATGAAGCAACACGGGACTGTACGTCACTCGGATATAAAAATCCTACGAAAACGACAAGAAAACGAGGTGTTCTTTGATAACGAGAGGTGTTGTCTTGATGTAAAATTGGTGAAAGTGACATTTGAGTTTCTTGTAAAGATCAGCGATTGTTTGAAGTTTGTATCGGAGGTGGAGGTAGTAGAATTTAAGTAGTATTTAAGGTTTGTTTTCTTTGTGAATAATTGATTGTTGAATTTTGAATTGGATTAAACAAGTTTTGTTGACTAATTACTTGTTGCTTTATTATAGTTTCAATAAAGCATTTATTAACACTTTGTAAGTGTTTAGTCTAATAAATTTGTTTTTTATTATTTAACTTGTTTTGAGAATTTATTCAATTTATGAGTCTAATAAATTTTATATTTTTTCACTTGTTTGAAAAGTTTTTCAATTTAATAGCATAAGTTTCTAACATCGTTGTTCGTTCTAATCTAACACTTAATCGGTACTTTAGTTGTAAGTTCCGATTTCCGTTTTCGTTTCATCGATTAGACATTACGTTATTGTTAGTCAGTTTTTCCAAATAACGATAAATATCATAGATTTCAAAAATCTGTTAATGCCAACAAATAGAAAGTCATGGGTGGTCTCCAAATAACAATAAATATCATAGATTTCAAAAATCTGTTAATGCCAACAAATAGAAAGTCATGGGTGGGCTATCTGATGGTGACTTTCAAATGACCTGATTATGCAAATGAGGACAGTTGCAAATTCTATCTCATAAACCATAACAGATAGGGAAAAATTTTTAATTACAAACTTGTTCAGCATTTAATTCAAAAAATTTCATCAATAGTTTGCCCACAAACAGCAATATTGATGAGACCACAACAACTTTCATTCTTGCATAATAACTAATGACTGCATCATTATTGTTTGTATAGAGATTTCTACTGACATTAAAGGCTGTGAGGAACTCCATCCAACATCATGCTCAAATGTACATGGATGCTGATGGAAGACATTTTGAGAACATCCTTGATTAGTTTTTGCTTGATTAGGCTCTATGTTTTCAATTTATTGATTTGGGGTATTCTATTTTGGTGTTAGTTAGTTATTTACATGTCAGAAATAAGTGTCAACAATTACATGTTTGCATATAAAAATGTTTTCATTTCATTTGTGGGCAAACTATTCATCCGATTTTGATGAAATTTTTTTTAGTGTTCAGTAATTTTGATATAATTTTTTTTTTATATTCTTCCACCCTGTATATTATATAACATGATAAAAATATAAATCATAAAAACGAAATATCTTCTATTTCATAAAAAATATATAATCATGAATTCTAATATAAAATTTTATATATCAACCCTTTGCATATAAAAATGTTTTCATTTCATTTGTGGGCAAACTATTCATCCGATTTTGATGAAATTTTTTTTAGTGTTCAGTAATTTTGATATAATTTTTTTTTGATATTCTTTCACCCTGTATATTATATAACATGATAAAAATATAAATCATAAAAAGGAAATATCTTCTATTTCATAAAAAATATATAATCATGAATTCTAATATAAAATTTTATATAATATGATTGATATGAAATTAAGAATGAGATGATAGAATTAATGTCAGAAAAAAATTGAGATAAAAGAAGAGATATTAAAAATAACTGGATAAATTCAATTTTATATAAAAAAAACCTTTTTACCTTTAGTCCTTTTGCTCGATTAATTGCTCTCAGTGGACGCAAAACTCTCAAAACACGCAAAATCTTTACTACGGATATTGTTCCATTTCTAAATTTTGAAATGTAATATAAAAATGATATAATTTTTTTGAGTATGAAGATTATTTAAAATATAACAAAATAAACAAGATAAATCAAGTAATTAATTACAATTATTTCTTAATTTAAAAACAATTTAAGTTCATCAAAATTAACCTAAATTCAATGCTTTATATATACAATTTCATAGTAATTTTGATAAATAAAAACAGATTCATAAAATATGTAGGAAATACAATTTAAGTTCATCAAAATAAACTTAAATTCAATGCTTTGTATATACAATTTCATAGTAATTTTGATAAATAAAAACAGATTCATAAAATATGTAGGAAATTAAAAAGAAAGAAATATTCATTTTTAAATAAATATTAATAATGAAATTGACATATATAAGTTTTTGCTTCATTTCATATAAAACTAATTAAAATTTTTACAATGTTAATTTTGGTAATAAGCATTAAAATAAATCTCAAGAATGCTAACTAAATTGAACCTAATTCTGCTTAATTAACCCTTGATGATAACAGAATTTTAATGAATTGAAATAATTTAGACTAATGTTAGAATCATCTCCGAATTAACAAATAAACTAATAATTAAAAGTGGCACCATCTATGATTTAATATAATTGATTTATAATTTTAACTAATTCATCTGAAGAACTTGTTTCAGCCCAAGATTGAACTGGGGACCTTCAAGGTAAATGTTCTTATGTCCTAACTACTAGACCATCAAGGTCACCAGGCTTTATTATTTCAAATTTGGAATTTTGATCATAAACACTGAACTCAGCCAATAAAAATATAATAAAAGTGGCACCATCTATGATTTAATATAACTGATTTATAATTTTAACTAATTCATCTGAAGAACTTGTTTCAGCTCAAGATTGAACTGGGGACCTTCAAGGTAAATGTCCTTATGTCCTAACTACTAGACCACCAAGGTCACCAGGTTTTATTATTTCAAATTTGGAATTTTGATCATAAACACTGAACTCAGCCAATAAAAATATTCCTGATTAGATTTTTTTATCAAGCCACAGATCATCAATGGTATTTGCTAGCCAACAATTGATCAGCACAGTCAAATGACTTGAACTTTTCTTTATTTATTACCGTAGATTATTGTAATTATTAAAAAATAACAATATAATATTTATAAAATATATTCTAGAAATCTAGAAAGAAGAATTAAAAATATATAGAAAATCTCTTCAATAAATGAACAAAGATAATGTTAACAAATTACATAATCCAAACTAGCAGAAAGACTTTTAGAAAACTTTCAAAATTATTTATAAATTAACTACCAGCAATTTATAGATAATTCTAAAATTAAGAATATTTCAAGATATTTATTTATCATCAGAATACATAGTATTATTTACATATTTTAAATAATGGAGAAATTTAGTAAAGGTTTAATGACAAGCACTAATAAGCAGTCCAAAGTTAATTTTCAGAAAAAGTTTTTAATTTTTGAGGAACGTTTTCGGCATAAAATAGCCCTCTTCAACTCTTATAACTAGATACAGTCTATAGAACAACCAACTACTACAAAACTGTTGGTGTTCTAGAACAGAGAACAAATTCAAATCTTAAAATACAAATATTCTTATAAATTAAATTAAATTAAAACAAATTAAATCAAAAATAACAAATAAAAAATTTTTTTCTTTTATACATAGTTATAAGAGTTGAAGAGGGCTATTTTATGCCAAAAACGTTCCTCAAAAATTAAAAGTTTTTTCTGAAAATTAACTTTGGATTTGCTTATTAGTGCTTGTAATTAAACCTTTACTAAGTTAGGTGCCTTTAAGAGCAGTTTAGTTTGTGTTCGTTAATGGGCAAATACTATATAAAGGAACATCAAGACCCTTTTTAATATCTGTGCTTGTATTATAGTAAAATAATGTATATATGACATTGATTTTTGTTCTTATTTTATTTTATATAATAGTAATTATTTTAAATTTATAATAAGTTGATTTTAACTATTATCAGTAATTAAAAATATAACTTGAATTTAGACTATTTATTTGCAGAAAAAATTTTTTAACTTAGGAATCTTTGGGACAAAACCCCAATATCATACAGACCATCAGAATATTTGGCATATTTTCAAATTTCATATAAATACTTTATTGTTTTTGATTACTTGTTATTATAATTAAAACAAATTCAAACTACATTAGCAATTATTGTTCTCAATAGCCTATATTGTAGAAATTATTATATTATTTAAAATTCTAGAAGTTCCTGATATTTCTACATTGTGGGCTATTGTTCTCAATAGCCCACAATGTAGAAAAATCAGGACTTCTAGGACTCCAATCACATATCTAGACTATTAACTTAAAGATTCCTGGTTTGATTCAGAGCAAATACTTTCTTTAATAAATAATCTAAATTCTAATAAAATGATTAATTAATAAATGGAATAATCTTAAATTCAATTTTAAAAATAATTACTAATTTACAGTTAATTCTAAAGAATTTTGCAAGAAATCTTTTTGCTAATTCATATTAAATAATTTATCAAGGAAAATAATTTAGAATATGATTTTGATTTTATATGAGAGATTTTAAAGATTAGAATATGTTTATGGAAGACTGTTGAAAAATATAACAAAAGATAAAAATATAGAGTTAATAGTTTTATTATTTGTGAAACCTTATTATAAAAGTGCAAGAAAAATAATAGCTAGATATGAAATACAGAACAATTATTTAATGTAATTGAAACGTTATAACAAGCCAAAAAATTATAAGAATAAATATGAAATTTAATACTTTTTGATATTATTAGAAATCATTTGACTTGAATCTTTTTAAGAAAAAGAATTATATAAATTATTTAATATTATCAAAATTATTTAGAGCATAATAAAATAGCTTACTATATTCAAGTTTATTATTATAAATTTAAAGCAATGCAAAAAAATTTGCATTAGATATGAATTTCAGGAGACAATTATGTATGAGCAATTAATTACTGGGAAAATTAAAAAGAAACTTTTTTTTTTATAGTAATAAATATGATAACAAATGATAATTTTCTATGATTGGTTATCTGACTTGAGCCAAGTCTGTCTGCTTGAATTTGCCATGAGATATGAATGGCTATGTTTAGCACATTCAGGAATGCTGATATTAGCCTAGTCTGATAATTCCTAAATTACTTAGATTATATGAATCCCAAAATCGGAAATCTGCCAATGTCTTGATAGTAATAAATATGGTTGTATTAAAGTATTTTAACATATATTTTAAAGTCTTTCTAAAGATTGTTATCTTTTTTAATTATTTATAACATACTGTTCTACCAAAAATATTAAAATACTAGTAATTTTGATGAAAACATGATAATTATTAAAAAATTAAAATGTAATAGTACCATTTTTTGGAATGGACAACTGCAGTCCTGCATAAACTTTCAATAATATTTAAAAAAAAAACAGAATTTCTTTCCATTGTTTTTTTAAACCAACTGTGATTTGCAGTAGCAGAAATAGATACAGCAATACAGCTGTTATTTAGTGTTGAAGTTCATCCAAAAAGTGTTTGATTGGATTAAGATCAAGGTTTTAGCAGGCTAATTTTGAAATTTTATTTTCCTCAAATCTAAGTGCAGCAATATATTTCAGCATATTACAATTTCTCATACATTCTGATTCTATAATTTTCCTCAAATTACAGAATCAGAATCAACTATAATACCATGCTGAAATATATAGGGCCCTCTTCCATAGAATTGATGAAGTGTAAAAATAAAATTGTCTAAAATATCAATGAATATCTAAGGATTGATTCTAAGTACCTATATCTAATGCTTCTAATTTAAATTATGAAAAACAGTCCTTTCCAATCTCATATCATTTCTAAGCTTCATTATATAATCAACAATGCGTAATGTGTAGTGTTTCTGGGCAAGAATTCCTTCCCGCCCGTTCTGGGAATTTTTTCGTTTTCCCGTTCCCGACAAACTTTTTTTGGGAAATTGGGAAAATTGGCCCCTAGAACCCAATAATACCTAAAATGGAAAATAAAAGTACTAACTCACAATGTATCTTTTAGAAATTTTTCTTATTTATTGCTATCTAAAGTTACAAAATAGAAGTACTAACTCACAATGTATCTTTTAGAAATTTTTCTTATTTATTGCTATCTAAAGTTACATTGTGGTACAATATTAGCAACAAAATCAGATAACACATGACTATCTAATTTTAGCTCTTGTAAATTGAGCTTATTTGATCGAAGAGAACAGAAAACAGTTTGTGTTTACACAGAAAAATATTTATTTTCACACTCAAGATTTGATTACAAAATCATCTTCAGGTGAACTAACTAAGGAAACCTAAGATAGCTTACCTTAATATGACATTATAGTCAAATCCTGGGCTGTGAAAATAAATATTTCTCTGTGTAAACACAAATTATTTCTGTTTTCCCATGATAAATAGTTTCCATAAAGTAACTGCCAATACTATCAACCACATTCGATCAGTTTGTTTGCGGCTGACGATTAGGATGTATGTTAATACATTGTGTGATATACATAAAATCTCAATGTATACTATAAATTTGGTTAAATAAAGTTTGCATTAATTACATTGTTTATATTTTGAGAAAACCTGAAATGTAACAGAAATCTAGTCAAAATGATACCATAGTGACTTTTGTTTAGCTCTCAGGTCAAGATATGCACCAGTCATGAAATTCTAGTCAATCTCCATTTAGGAAATTTTATTTACTCATTTTTTGCTCCGACCTTTTACAAATAGGAGTGTCTCGAAACCTCTGAAAGATTGCGCTGGGTCCACGCTCTCGAAACCTCTGAAAGATTTTGCTAGGTCCACGAACCCCATTTGCACCACCTTCTCTACAGCTTTTATTAATATTTATTGTTATAGCCATTATTGCAGATGATCAACGAAAATTAAATAAAAAAGATTATTTCAGGAATTCTCGGGAAATACGATTTCTCATTCTCGATTCCCGAAGATTCCAAAATATCGGGAATTTGGAAACACTAGTCATGTGTGATCATCAAATCTAAGCATTGTTTAGTGTGGTTTATTATTCTATAAAAACCACCTTTCAACATTTTAATCTAAAAATAATAAACAGCACAACATTCCAAGTGATGTTCAGTATTGTTTATGTAATATTGATTTATATACTTGCAGCTTTGTCATAAAATTATGATATGCAGCTTTCCAAAGAGTTCCTAGTAAAAGTGCATATAAAATAATGAATTATTATCTAATTATATTTAAAAATTATAAAATTATCTAGAGGCATATATAGATGCTCCTCTACTTATGATGAGATTATGTTTTGATGCCTCATTATAAATTGAAAATGGCCAATAATAGTAATATATTTTAGTAGTAATAGTAGATAATGAAATACTAGATCATCCAAAATGATAAAATTGTCTGGATTTGATCACAGATCCACAACTGTGATAAAATCATCTGGAATTGAACCCAGGCCACAAGATGGTAAGCAATTGCTTTACTACATGGCCATGTAAATTTAAATAAAACAGAAAGTATTTCTAGCCAATATACTATGAAAGTAGTCAAGCTTGGAATATTGTAAGGGTAACTGTAAGATCAAATTATTATAAATTGTATGAATGTGAATAGGGAAGCATCTACAGTTATGATTTTTAGGAATTTCTTTGATTTTCTTCAGGAGTAACAGATACATTTCTGTCAATTTTTTGGTCTTCCAGATTTTTTCAAGATGACATTTCATATTGATTCTTCCATCATAACATTAGATGATAAGATTTTGGAATGCCCAAGTATTTTGATAAATTTCAATGCTTTTATTGACTTCATATCCAGAAATCAAACTTCTCTGAAAATCTATTAAATTGTTTACTATATAACATATTTGTTACTATTAAATTCTGTAATCTTGGATAATTCTTTTTGTTATTTGAATACTAATATAACTAATTTTGTTTATTTAAAGAAATGAGAATATTGGTAAGACAGTTTAAAAATAATATAATGATAAATACAATAGCAGACCTCTTATCTAATATGAATTATTATTAGTTTTCTTATAATGTACTTTAATCATACAGCCATAACTAACCATATAAAGTATTTATAAATCATAAACAGACCAGCAAAAATGAGATAATATTAAAGTATAAATTAAGATTTTTTAAATTTCTTATTCTCTTTTGATTATATAATATTTAATTAAAATAAAGAGTATTTCTTGAATATAATAAGAATAGTAAATATAAAAAATTGAATAAAAAAAATCTGAACTTGTTCTGCACTTCATCGGATGATAACTATTAATAAATCATGGCACTTCCCGTGAATTTAATATTTTTAGAGGAACTATAATTTAATTTAATTTTTTTGTTAATTTTGTAATTTGTATTATTATTATTATTATTATTATTATTATGGGGTATGTCAAGATTTAAAAATTTGTGCTTGGCATGAAATAAGCAAAACTTTTGTATTGATGGCAAATGATTATTTCTTAATGTTTATTATTGTGTTGAATTCTATGTACATTTTCAGTTTTACTTATGATTGTATACCTAACCCTTGTAAGTTTTTAAATTGCATCTGCAAAAATATTGTATAAATTTAGAGTAACATTTGTATAAGAAAATTGATAGGTTCCATAGCATTCAATTAAAAAATTTGCATTTTTATTTAAATTATAAATTAACACTAATTTTATACAGATATACAACAAAAATTTAAGAGGAAAAGTGCAAAGCATCAAAATGTATGAAAAGAAGTTTATTCTGTATCTGTATCTTGTTAGTATCAAAAACCTTCTCAGTTCAAAGTTGCCATTATCATCACTAATTTCCTCTATCATGGATTTTGTTTTAATTAGTTTTCTAAAGAAATTTTCAGAATTGGTACAATAAAACTGGTTATTAATGGTTTTACTTAATCTCTCTCTTTTACTTAATTTCTTGCAAAACTGATATGAAGAGATTTATAATTTCCTTCCAAATCTTAAGCTGCAGTCCATGTTTGAATCAATGTTAAGAGGAAATAATTTATTGAAAAGTTAACATGACTGATAATTTATTATTTTTTCATCATTTATAACTTACTTTACTGTATATGAAGTATTGAACTGTACAATATGTATAGAGATTGCTCCCCAATACTGATGGAACAGCTAAGGATTGTGTTATTTGTCATCATCCTTAATCTAGACTACTACTGTGATCATTATTGTTGTCAGAGTTGGATTTAAATCATGTGAAATCAAAATCAAACTGCTTAAAATGAAAATTCAGTTCAATTTTTCAGCAATGTTAAATAGAAATTGTGCAGTTCAAGTACCATGTAAATTGTGTGTGGGTCATTTTTAAAGCAAGAATCATTTGCATATATTAACAATGTAAGGTGACACTTTGGAAGTCAACCTAGTCAGGACTGCGTCTTAATTTGTATGCAATGGTATAAGTTAGCTACCAGTTTGAGTGCCTCAGACATTATTTTTGAGTATCATTTCCATATTGATCATCAATCCTGTTGATTGCAAAGTGCAATTTGTTTTTTAAATGCAAAAATAATTCTCCCAGCTGACATTCGTCAAAAGTTAGTTGAAGTGTATGGAGATGTGATGAACAAGGCAAATGTGTGTAGAAATGGTGTCAGTTATTCAATAAAGCAGGGGTGTTCAACATTTTTTACTATGTGAGCTACTTTTCTATACTAAGTTATTCAGCGATTTATTCTCTTATATAGATCATGTTCACGTTCCCTCAACTTGATATCTGATTACGTACAACTATGCAGTTAAATGCACTCTCTCACTTCAGAGGACTCACTCTCCCAACCCTAAAAATTTTGTGTGTGTATTTAAAAATTTATTTATCACTTTATTTTTATTCAACAAACAAAACAAATATATTGAAATAAAATATTTATTTTTCTATTTTAGAAAATCAAAATTAGAAAAAGCAACAGATTGATTACAGACTCATAAGTTACAGGAAATGCTGGTTGATTAAAAAAAAAGTTAATGTGAAATTTGGCATTGTTTGGAGCTGGCAATATTTTCGTCGTCAAGTTGATATGAAGAAGTGACCAAATGATCATTTGTAATTTGGTTTCTTGATATTTCTTTTCTTTCTTTCTTTCTTTCTTTCTTTCTTTCTTTTTTTTTTTTTTGACAGTCATATTTGATATTGCAGATTCTGACAAGTATGCTGAAACACGACAGAATTTTTTGTGCAATATCAGTTAATATTGGAAACTTATGTGTATACTTACAAATGATATGAAAATTAGCGATTTCACAATTTTAACGAAAAATAAACAAACAATAGCAATACACTTAAAGTGAATTATTAAAAAATAATACAAAATAATGAATTAATTAAAACTGAATAATTATATTTTCAGTTTTAATTAAATTTGTAAGGAGGAATCAACTTGGATTGTTGATTCCTCCTTTACAAATCACTGTTATTTTTGGTTGATCTCATGTTCAAGAGATCGACCAAAATCGCTCTGCGATCGATGGGTGAACACTCCTGCAATAAAGGGAGAACAAACATGTATGATGAAGCAAGATCTGGAGCATACATCTGTCATCACTGAAGAATTGAAAATTGCTGTTGATTCACACATTCAATAAAACAGTAGATTCACAATTGATTAGTTCATGTTGCTTTACCTAATTTTTCTCATTCTGTTGTTTATGAAATTGTCAGTGAATATCTTCACTACAAGAATCTTTCTGTGAGATGATTCCCAAGAATGCTGGCACCAGAACAAACAGAAAAGAATGACTGCTTTTCGGGTATTTCTTTATCATTACCATACGGAAGGGGATGAATTCTTGGATTGCATAGTGATGGGAGATGAGACATGGATATTTTATTATACACTTAAAACTAAATAACTCTCTTGAATGGCACCATTCACATTATCTGACAAAATTCAAACAGTTCAAACAGGTATCTTCAACTATAAAAGTCATAGCAATGGTTTTTTTGGACCAGAAAGGCATTCTTCTGATTAATTATCTGCCTCAAGGAGAAACTGTCAATGCTGAAATCTTAAAAAAGTGCAAAATCTTAAAATTATGGCATGCTATACAGAATTCTCATCATGGCCTGTTCACTAAGGGAATGTGTCTTCTTCAGGATAATGCATGTTCTTATGTTGCTCAAAAAAACAGTAGAACATTTGCAAAAGTTTCAGTAGAAGGTATTTGACCATTCCCTGTCCAGTATGGATCTAATGGCATCAAATTTTCTTCCCTTTCTGAAATTAAAGGAATTTTTTTCAGTGGAAAATGCATGCAGACTGATGATGACATCCTCCAAACTGCCACTGACTTGTTCAAAGAACAGGCGACAGAGTTCTTCAATGAGAGGATTGTCAAACTTATTTCCTGATCTCAAAAATGCTTGAATGTTAACAGGGATTATGTTGAGAAATTAAAATATATTTTCATTGTATAAACAAGGATTTTGAGTTACAATAAATTATCAGTTTATAACAAAACAATTCTTACTTGAAAAATGACACTTGTATTTTTGTAATTAATACTTTGAAGTTTGGGAAAATCAATTTCAGTCTGCAGCAATAATCAGACAATTCATTTTTGCATATTAATTAAGATTAATTAATATGCAAAAAATTATGATCTAACTTAAATTTCAAAAGATTTTGATAAAAATTTTTATATCATGTTTTTGTTCTAATTCTAACAGTGAATGTTTTTTATTATTTTATTTTTTCAGAATTTTTTTCCCTATATATATCATCAATAAAAGAAATTTTTTTTTTAATATGAAATCTTAGCCATTCAACAAAATTTTTATTTTTGAATAGTCATGTCCAGTGAATAAAAGAATAGATAAATGAAGAAAATTGTGCCATATTTAAAAATAAACTATAAAAAGCAAAGTATTAATCAAACTTTATTTATTTTCATTAATCAAGTTGTGCCATATATTTATATTTATGCCAATATTATTAATAGTATTTATTGACATATTTTTCCTTCATTTCAATTACTTTTATTTTAATTTTTGTTATAAATTTTTTAATTTATATCAAATATCCAACATGCATAAAAAATAGTCTCCTTTCATACATAAACAGCTATAATATTCTTTACTCTGCTCTAATTGGCTACCAGATGATTTACTGTTACACTATACTAAATATCACATGCAGCACAGTAAAGTAGGCTTGGCTGAAATTTCCTGTAAAACAGTGGTGGCCAACCCCGTGGGCGCAAGTGCACCCACGGCACGATTTCCAGAAAATTAATTTAAAAATATCATTTTTTTACTTTTGTTAATCATATGAAAATAATTTTAAAATAAGTAGTAGTAGTTTTATTTCCATCTGTTTTTATTAGTTTGAGTTTACTGCAAATCTACTAAAATAGCATTTCTATCTACTGAACAATTCGAGGCTGTGCGGGAAGAGGCTCGTGCGGACTCGGTTTGCGTCATTCGCATTCGTACTGAAATGTGTACATACGATGACGTCGCAACGGTATATTATGCTTGTAAATTGATATTAACGACTGAATTATGTGTATTATCTGTTCGACGTCGCAATGGTATATTATGCTTGTAAATTGATATCAACGACTGATTTATGTGTATTATCTGTTGAATAGGTGTTTCCAATAATTCACAAATTTATTAAAGTTATTTCAATTATAATTTATAAAATTTATAAAAAATAAATAATAACTAAAAAATGTAGTCTAAATGTTTTTAAATAATCCAGATTTAGCCCAAAAACCTTTGATCTACTGACAGCAGTTGGCACGCTCCGAGGCTGTGCGGGAAAAGGCTCCCAAAAACCTTTGATCTACTGACAGCAGTTGGCAAGCTCCGAGGCTGTGCGGGAAAAGGCTCGTGCGGACTCTGTTTGCATCATTCGCATTCGTGCCAACTTATATAGAAATGAGGTGGCTTAGCAAAGGCAAAGTATTATAACGTTTTTTTAATTTGATTGTTGAAATAAAAACATTTCTTGAACAAAAAAGGGAAATTTATAGTACTCTTGAAAATCTAACTGGCTAGGTGATTTAGCTTTTTTAGCTGATATTTCTCAGAAATTAAATCAGCTAAATCTTGAACTTCATGATGAAAATAAAAATTTGGTAAATATGGTAAGTGCTATTAAAGCATTTAAAGGTAAATTAACCCTTTGGAGTTCACATTAAAAAAAAAATCCTTGGAGCATTTTCCTCAAATGTCAAAAATATTTCTAGAAAATCAGTTCGATTCTCGAATATACGTTAATTATCTAACTAAATTACGTAATGATTTTAATGAAAGATTTAGTCAATTTGACGATTTGAAACTGATTTTATTATTTTGTAATTGATTCCAATAATTCACAAATTTATTAAAGTTATTTTTGGATAAAAGTACTTATTTATAACAACAAAAAAGAACTCTACTTAACATGTCTGAATCAGGTTCAATAAAACGGCCATGTTTTTACAACTTCCAAAATGAATGGGAAGAAGAATATTGTTTTGTGGAAATAAAGGGCGATGCAACAAGAGAGATATTATTAGCTGGTATTATGCTTGTAAATTGATATTAACAACTGAATTGTGTGTATTATCTGTTGAATAGTTGTATCCAATAATTCACAAATTTATTAAAGTTATTTTTGGATAAAAATACTTATTTATAACGACAAAAAAGAATTCTACTTAACATGTCTGAAGCAGTGGATAAAAATACTTATTTATAACGACAAAAAAGAATTCTACTTGACATGTCTGAAGCAGGATCAAGTAAACGGCCACGTTTTTAACTTATAGAGAAGTGAGGTGGCTTAGCAAAGGCAAAGTATTAGAATGTTTTATTAATTTTTTGAAATAAAAGCATTTCTTGAATAAAAAGGGGAAATTTATAATACTCTTGAAAATCCTAACAAGCTAGATGATTTAGCTTTTTTTAGCTGACATTTCTCAAAAATTAAATCAGCTAAATCTTGAACTTCAAAACTAGGTGATTTAGCTTTTTTTAGCTGACATTTCTCAAAAATTAAATCAGCTAAATCTTGAACTTCATGGTGAAAATAAAAATTTGGTAGATATGGTAAGTGCTATTAAAAACATTTAAAGGTAAATTAAGTAAGCCTTGGAGTTCACATTTTCAAAAATATCCTTGGCACATTTTCGTCAACTGTCAAAAATATTTCTAGAAAATCAGATTCCTGAATATACGTTAATTATCTAACTATTGTGTGTCCATGAAAGCCACGTCTAGCTAAGGTGGATGAGTCCAAACACAAAAGGGAGAGTCACAGTCGGTATAATGACAGGTGGGAATTATTCAATTAATATTATATTAAGTACTGTTAAATATACTATTTCCAACGTCGAAACTAATCATTTAGCATTCGACATTACAATAAACTTCGGAAATAGTATATTTAACAATATACTATTTCCAACGTCGAAACTAATTATTTAGCATTCGACATTAATTCTGTTAGATATACTATTTCCAACATCAAAACTAATCATTTAGCATTCGACATTACAATAATTCCATTCAACTTCAGTTATATCTTGCGTTTGAAAACATCCATGTGCGATTACATTCAATTTTAATTAATCATTTAGCATTCGACATTACAATAAACTTCCATTCAACTTCAGTTTTCTTGCGGTTTGAAAACATCCAATGTATGCAAAGCTGTCATCCCTATTTTGTCACTGGACTCATTCAGATCGGAAGAGGAAGCTGTCCTCCCTATTTTGTCATTGGACTCGTTCAGTTAGTGCACGCAAAGCTGTCATCCCTATTTTGTCACTGGACTCATTCAGTTAGCACACGCATACTTGCATTGATGTGGCTAAACTGTAGTAAATTAAGTAATGATTTTAATGAAAGATTTAGTCAATTTGACGATTTGAAACTCATTTTTTTTCAAAATTCTATGAATAATGTTGACATTACTACTTTATGTGCAGAATTAAATAAATTTAATACAACAAATATAGAAAATTTTGAATTAGAAATTAAATGGAGAATTATTTAAAAATGCTTTACATGCTGGTGCCGATTCTCTCTGATACTTTTACCAATTATAAAGAAGAATTATAAAATGATGTCACTTTGAAAACTATGAACATGGACAAGACATTTTGGAAATTTGTTGATTCAAATAAATATCCAATATTAAAAATTGTGCACTGAAGCTAAAATCTTTTTTTGGATCGACTTATCTAAGTGAAGTCACATTTTCTTCAATGCAATTTATTAAAAATAAATTTAGATCATATCTTATTTTATGAAAATTTGAACGATTGCTTAAGAATAGCAGTATCAAATTAGTCATGATTTTGAAAAATTGTATGAAGACATATAGTATCAACCTTCTCATTAAAGAAGATAAGTTTTTTTATATTTATATATTTTATATATGTGAAATTGTTTTTTTTTGTTACTTATTATTTACTATTTATGTATCATGAACTATAATGATTTTATTATATTATTGTAATGCTAATATATTTCTCTATTCTATCTGCTACCCACCTAAGGAAAAGGTCATGCGCCCACCACACTGTAAAAATTTTTCATTGCACACTTGTTTTCATAAAGGTTGGCCATCACTGCCCTATACAGTACTAGTATATTACATAAGTCAAATGGCCACATAGAAAAGCAATGCTTTTGGAGGATCTGGATTCAATTCTGGGTCCAATACTTCCATTTTTTGAATATGGGTCTAGGTCCTGCCTGTTCAACCCTATTCTTCAATCTTTCAGTTGATTCCATCATGGGTGTCAGCCAGCCAGTGATGGGCTTTAGAAGTGACTACTGCCAGACACACTATAGTCCATGTGCAATATGGCAGTCTAATTAAAACAAACTAATTAGTGTGTCATAAAGATATAATAAGAGAGTAACATTAAAGACTAAGTTCACAAAATATATACACAATATGATAAATAATAAAATTAGAAAAAAATGCTATAAACTACACATCTATAATAATATTAACTGCTAATACTTTGATCAATAGATTTTTCTTTTAAGTCAGGGAATTACTAAGTAAGTATGGATCTACATATATTGGAGAGTATCTGTACTTTTACTGCTTCATTTATATACAGATTATAGAGCTTACAATACCAGGATCCTGATTATTTTTTTTCTGGTATTCAAATATGGCATGATAAAAAATACTGGTTTAAAAATAATTTTTTTATAAGTTATTCATATAAAAGTTATAAAACTGAAAAAACAATAAATCATTAATATTAATGCATTTGGAACTGAGGAATTGTTATACCTCATTGTTTCATAAACTTTCAGTTTTCAGTATTTATGGATCCTTTTAAAATTTTAGTAACATTGGCATCCACACTCAGGAAAATGCAATTTTGGAGAAGTTAGAATAATATTTTATTCATACTTAAATATTATAAAGGTATTTACTTTTAACTAATATTTCCGGGTGAGAATTCCTTCCCGCCCGTTCCTGGGAATTTTTTTGTTTCCAAATCTCGACAAACTTTTCTCGGGAAATTGGGAAAATCAGCTCCTAGAACCTAGTAATCCCTACAATGGGAAATAAAAGTACCACATATAAAAACAACTTGCTTATTATCATATACGGATTAAAAACAGCTCACTTAGCAAGTTCTATATAAATTTATTGCAGTAGTTAGATACAAAGAATCTATGATAATGGGCTCTTTTAGAAATCACATGAAAACATATCTGAGATATGTGGATGACATATGTATCGTATGGGACGGTGATATTAAAGAACGAGAAATAGCTAGTGTCCTTGAAGATGATACGCTAGGACTATAATAAAAATTGAGCAAAGCTCTAATGTTGAATTCCATTTCTTAGATCTGAAGATTTGTACTTTACTTGCTGGTGCTGACTCTCTCTACGATATTTTTTTCCAATTACAAAGAAGAATTACAAAATGACGTCGCTTTGAAAGCTATGAATATGGTCAAGACATTTTGGAAATTTGATGATTCATATAAATATCCAATATTAAAAAATTGTGCACTGAATCTAAAATCTTTTTTGGATCGACTTATCTAAGTGAAGCCACGTTTTCTTGGCAATTTATTATAAATAAGTTTGGATCATATCTTATGGATGAAAATTTGAATGATTGCTTAAGAATAGCAGTATCAAATTACCATCATGATTTTGAAAAATTGGTGTTAAGACAAACAGTATTAACCTTCTCATTAAAGAAGATAACTTTTTATGTTTATTTATGTGAAATAGTTATTTTTGTTACTTATTATTTACCATTTATGTACCATGAACTATAATGATTTTATTATATTATTGTAACGCTAATATATTTCTCTATTCTATCTGCTACCACCTAAAAAAAATTCATGCGCTCACCGAGCTGTAAAAATTTTTCGTTGCGCACTTGCTTTCAAAAAGGTTGGCCACCACTGTTATAAAACAACTGGCTGTCATAAAACAAAGTACTATACCCTTTAAATGGCTTGAGGATATTTACATTCAGATCTCATTTTTTATATAAAGAGTGGCAAAAATGAACAATTAAAACCATTATTGTCTAAATGATCCTAAACAGCCAAACTTCCTCTAGCAGTTTATTTTTATTTTTTATTTATTTTTTGATGATTGTCTGACTTGAGCCAAGTCTGTCTGCTCGAATTTGCCATAGAGGGCCCGTGGCTATGATTAGCCCGTTTGGGAGCACTGCTATCAGCGTAAGTCCGATAATTCCTAAATTATATACATCCTGAAATTGAAAATCTGTCGATGTCTTTCTAAAAAAGGTCATGCGCCCACCGCGCTGTAAAAATTTTTCGTTGCGCACTTGCTTTCAAAAAGGTTGCCACCGGTTGGTCTAAAAGCCCTACAAGAAATTTTCTCATCAACTTTTCATCCCGTCTTATCGATAAGAACTAGGATTTTTTTTTTGATTTTTCCGTGGTTTTAGAACAGGTTTTAATATTGGATGTTTTCCATCTAACAGGATAAACACAACTTGAAGGATTTTAGAGAAGAGATAACTTATACGAAATGATTTGATACTTGCGGAATTACTTTTTTGTAGTAACACAATGAGATATTATTTGAATGTTTTGTGAAATTTTCACCTTCTTCAATATCTGTCTTTTTTATCTTTAAATAAAATTTAGATAATTAAATTTTAGCAAATAGTCGTGGAACGTTAGAAACTCATTAAAAGAGAATTCTCTATATTCATTATTCAAATGAATTTTTTCCAGATGTCTCCTGTTATATTAATGCAGCGCTTTTCGGATTGCTGAATTTCCAGTAGAGTTGTAAATGTGGAGAATAGAGCTTTGTAAGCCTGGAATATTAAAAAAAAATGAAAAAGTTGCATAAGAGTCAGGAACTTTTTTAGAATATACAATAAAGATATTTAAAAACATTTTATTAAAGTATAAAAAAATTATAATTAAAATATTTGAAGTTGAATTACAAGTTTAAATTAATCATATGCAATATTAACATTGCTTTCTATCTATAAATTAAAACATTTATCTTAACTAATTTCAATAAATTATATTTATAATCATATAACCAGAAAATGAAAAAAGAAAATTTTTCAAGAATGAAATCACAATGGACTCTCGTTTTTGCGAATGTCCAATCTACAAACTACATGTTTCAACGAACTATTTAGTTGGTCCCAAAAAGTCCCTAATGTTAATTAATGCCATTCCCATTTACGAACTATTTGGGGGGTCCGTACAGTTCGTAAAATCGAGAGTCACTATATTTAGTTTGTAAAATAGATTCATATATTTAGGGACAGATTAATTAATTTGTTGCCTCTAAACCTAAAAATAATTTACACCCTTTATTTATTTCATTTTTAAAGATTGAGTATGAATTAAATTAATAATAATTCTTTATTAACCTATTGTATAATTTATATTAAGTTACTTCAGAAGTCCTTTTACAATATTACAAACTACCAGTCTACTATGTTATGTAATTTAATAGCTTGACAAAAAAAAGACCTAAGAGCTAAATGAAATATAATTCAATATTGAATGTTTACAAGTTTTATTGAAAATAAAATTATAAATAAATGTTAACATTTATTATTTATCGCATCTTTTTATATCTATAATTTTGTTCAGTAAATTCATTATGTTGTATAATATAATGAAGATGTTAGGTCATTTTCAATATTCACAACCAAAAAGAAATTTAATTTTTCATCATATATATTTAAGATTTGTCATTAAATAGTTTTTTACACGTTTCAATGCCAGAAATGTCCATTCAGTTGAACAATTTATAGTAGATGTGCAAACAAATTATACCACTTATTTGATAGAAAGGCACGCTTTTGGTGTTTATTTTCGGTATCCATCTTTTGTGGAACAAGGACAGCATAATTTTTTCTGAATAGCTTGGATCTACATAGAACCATTATGGCCAAATTGCAGATCGGCAATTTGGCCAAATTGCGGATCGGCAAAATCGTGTGGCTCTTTGTTCCTTCAATGTGGTACCATATCATGAAAGTCAATAGTTAATATGGAGCAAATATCTACTTAATTTTAAAAATAATATATTTATGATTACTTTATTTATTATAAAAAGTAATATGCATCTATACGAAATAAATGCATGTGAAATATATAAATAATTTTTGAAACCATTGTTAAGATTACCGATATAATTGATACGGCTTTCATTGATCCAGAAAGAAACTAATTGCGGCTCTCGTATTTGAGTTATATAGCCAGTGGCAGGGCGGCCTAATTGAACGGTGCCCTGGGCTGCAGCGCAGGGCCCCGTTCAATTAAAAGGGCCCCTTCGCGGTCAAAAAATAAAAACAATTTAAAAATTTAAGAATAAAAAAATTAAGGTGGAGTAGTGTAAGCGCGGAGCTGGAGCAAGTGCATTAACGGGCTTTTTTTATCATAAAATAAGAGAAATTTTGCTAGTTGATATTGTAGTAATCTATTAAAAGTTAATATCAGCTTATCGATATAGATATCGCACGATGACTGATGAGATTCCAGCAGGGCCGTCAAGAGGGGGTGACATCCGTGACTTTTGTCAGGAGCCCGGCATCGAAGAGGGCCCGATAGTCGGGCCTGAAGAGTCACATAACGTATCCGATAGTTCGCAGACTGCCGACAGAGCATCTAAAGCAGTCGTACCAAAATAAACTTTTTTATATATAATATAGTATGTAATGTATGGAATTTTGAATTTACTGTTTGCCTTTTTTAAATAAATGCTTAATGTTTTATATGGCTATTTTTTTAAACTAAAATGATACACTTTTTTAAGTGGGGTCCGGACCACAGACTTGTCACGGGCCCGAAAATTTTTCTCGGTGCCCCTGGATTCCAGAATAAAAAATGCCCGTTAATGCACTTGCCCCAGCTCCACACTTATCCCACTCCACCTTATACAAAATTTTTTCGTACCTAGATAAAGTTTAAATCGTTGGTTGTAACACTAATGGATTTGAATAAAATATCAAATATCAATGTTTTAAATGACAGTAAATAGTAAATAATAGGGTCTGTCTTCTATCGGCTCTATCGATAGTCAGTAAAATCAAAATATACTTTATCATTTGTCAATTGTGCAAATAATGTGGCAATGTCGGAATGGGAGTGCGAGTCTAGCCTTTCTAAAGCGTATTAGGTTAGCGTAGTTCTCACCGTTAGCCTAATTTGGGTTAATTGGATAGGTCCCCTAATAGCGTTAGCCCGGCGGCCGGATGGCCGAGTGGTAACGCGTTTGCGTACCACGCTGGAGGACCCGGGTTCGCGTCCCGGGTCTGGTCCCGGATTTTTATCGGGGTGCTGGGCCCGGCCCGGTGATCCCCGTCCTTCACCATCCGGCCCCCCTCCACGGGTGTGGGTGCAGCCCGTGGTTGGAACTGGCCCCGCCCCCTTAGTAATCTCCCTGATTGGAAAGGGGGTGTAAAATATGCAAAAATAATAATAATAAAAAAAAATAGCGTTAGCCCAGAGCCCCCAAAGTTAACGGTCCGCCCCTGACCAGTGGTGTAGTGTTAAAAAAAGAAATACCGGAAGCTATCTATACATACCTATATTGGAGAACTATATATATAGGTCTATACATGGAGTCCGAATAAAGTATGCAAAATTGTGTGTGACAGCAATATATGTATGCATACATATTTCATTGTACTCTCACTCTCTATACATAGTTTAATAAGTCCCTATGTGTATATTGTATTGGTCATTGAAAACTTTCATTAAAAATATGATATTTTTGATGTTTTAGCTTTAATTTGAAGTTATGAACTCAATAGTTAATAAAATTAATTATATGGAATTATTCAATTAAAATCAAAGATTATTATAGCAGATGTAATGTATTCTAACAAATTGTACCGGTTCATAGGGCCGCCGAGACGTTTGTCATGAGCCCGGCATCGAAAAGGGTCCGACCGTCGAGCCCCGACATACCACATAACGTGTCTGATAGTTCGCAGGTTGCCACAAGCGCGCACTGTCTACCATTCAAAGCAGTTGTTCCAAAATAAACTACTTTATATATAACAATGTTTTGATAGCGGAATGTTTTTAAATTTTTATTCATTCCTCATCGAAAGTTTTTAAATTTTTTTTGGCCTCATCAGAGATAAGTCAATATAAATTTTAAAAATTCTCTTTTTATTTAATGTTCGTATTTTATATAATATGTAATGTATCGAATTTTGAATTTATTGTACATTTTTTAAAATAAATGTTTAATATTTTATATGACTTTTTTATTAAACCAAAGTGATGCCTTTTTTAAGTGGGATCCGGACCACAGACTTATCACGGACCCGGTGTTCGGGGCTTGATGTCATTACGAGCCGTATATAGTGGTATATGGCTCGTAATAACATCAAGCTTGGCCATCCTTGGCATAGAACATGTCTACTTTCCCCACTATCCGAATTCAAACATCAAGCTTGGCCATTCTTGGCATAGAACATGTCTACTTTCCCCACTATCCGAATTCAAACAATCAAAAAAAGAAAAAATCTTCAATCTTGCATAAATCCTTAACTTCTGGCAAAAATACCACGATTACAAATTTGCCTCCCTAGACTCGAGCCTTTCGACCTAGGCGATAATAAAGCGTTGCCTATGCTGTAACTATATATATGTACATAAATATGAATTATATAGTGTGCTTTATAAACAGTGATCTCTGATACTTTTTAGCTGAAGGAATTCTGCTGATGGCAGCATAAATCAAACTAAATATGAGTGGTTCTCATAATATAATGCGATCATATTTTGCAAGTTTACTTTAACGTTAATTATCGCTACTATAATTCGATCCTTATCCCACGCATTTACGATAGAAGCTCCTCAAATATTTTCCGTGAATACGGAAAATTAAATTTCCAGATTCATTAATTATTAAATAAATTTGTACAGTATGCTGTATATCAAAATTATGTGACAATTAATAATTTATTGCACTAACTATCGAATAAATAAACACATTAATGTTATATTAACAATTTATGTTGTTAATAAATATAACTTTAAAATACATTATATGAGATTAAATATCTTTAATATTTAAATTTTTTATTCTTAAATCTATATAAATAATTTAAAATATATCACCCTGAAGATGAATATCTTGTTTATGGCAAAGAATCCCATGCATGTAATTGCAATGGGAAAGCCGCCTATTCTCTTCATCAGACACAATAACTGTTGAAAAAAATTAATTGCTAGAATATCAATTAGTACAAATTCAATAATGCCAACTAGCAGATCTATGTAAAAGTTGTTTCTATTTAAATAATATTCTTACCTTCATCTTTTCCAGAACACCGAGTGGAAGTCTAATGTAAAGAGATATTGCGTGAAACGGTATCTTTGCCTGAAATTAAATTTAAATTAATCCTCCTCTGTAATTAATATATTTAATATTAAAATTTTCATTTCATAAATTCGCAAATACAGCATATAAATTCATAGCTTTGCTTAAATTTTGAAACGAAATAATTTTTGAAAAGTTGAAAACTTACCGAATTTTCTATTTCTCCTATTATAAATGCCAAGATAGTGAATCCGGTGAAAAAAACGGTTGCGGTTACTATAATAAGAATCGTCTCGCTTAGACTGAATGCTTTGTAAATAACTAGATAAATCAACAAAGATATTTCTCCCAAAGAAATGAAATATGCTAGTCCAAGTGCATTTTTAGTACAATCATTCAAATGATAAACAAATCGAGAAAGATCTTCGTGTCTAGAATCTATTTCTCGAAGAAAATCTGCAACATTTTTTCTCCGAATATTATTAGCTAGATCATCAGCAATTTTCCGAAAGGATATAATTGTGCATGTAATCAAAATCATGAACAGAAATGAAACAAAAATTAGAAAAAACTTACAGAATTTAAGAAAATTGTCGTTGATGCTTTCAAAAATTCATATTTCCACATAAACGTAGAAGGATGATTGTGAATGTTATATGCTGACGATAAAATAATAATGATACTACAAATTACTAACAAGTAAGACTAAATGAATGCTGTAAGGCAAAATAATTTTTATGCAACTGATTACTTTATCAAATTCTTTAGATAGCGTAATGTATATAATAGATACACAAGTTACTTCGATTGCTATAATAATGGTCAAACCAGTTACTGTGACATTGTTATAATTGATGTTTCTTTACTTCCAAACACCATTCTGTTTAAATGACGAAATTCGGGTTCGTCATCCATAAACGGAGATACTGATGTAATGCCAAGGTTTATCCAAGACATTGCAACCATGAAATATCGGCGAAAGCGTAAGAGATTTTGGAATGAATTTTGATCGGCATAATGTTGACAAGGATTTACCAAATTGAAACCATACATTGCAATCAAATCTATCAGTGGTTTCAAAGTGCAATAAGAACATATTTCTTCCGAATTTGTTATTTCATCCAATAATTTAAATTTGATTTTCTGGACCTGAGTGGAAATCTGCCTTATATTATCCATTGCTATTCGACGTTTTCTTCTATCACATACAACAGCAATGGTAGGCTATATCTATAGAGCAATGCTAACTATCGATCTGTTTTATGTTTTGTATACGTGTACTAAATTTTATTTAGAGCAAGCAGATACGAGAATCTCTTTTAAACTTTTTCAGTAAAAAATATATCGCAATTCGAAAAAGTAATTATTTTAAATATCACTAATGAAGTTATATATACAGAAGTTTAGTTAATAATATAACAGTTATTCAGTGCGGATGTAATACCGCTATCACTTAAAATGTATTTATTTCAGATTCAAAAAGTGATCGATATTCATATTAAATTTTAAACATTAAATTGAGACATACGTGATATATTTATTACGTATATATATTAATTTTAGATGATGATGCCAATATATTTTAATAAAGTTAAAATATAAACTAAATTTTCTTTAAAACTGTTAAATTATAATCTGTTTTTAAAACAATATTTCTAAAATTACTGTAATATACTGCAGGAAATGTTAAAATAAATAAATTTAAATATTTTAAAATTCGCCAGAATAAATTAATAAATATAAAGAGTTCCCGCTTAACGAGTTTTTAAAAAAATATGAAGTATAAAAAAAATCGAAAATATGAACATTAATTGCAAGAAGTAAATGGCTATTATGAAATTGGAAAAATCAAAATGGCGGCTGACAAGCAGAAGTAGCATGTTTTCTGGTTTTACTGGCACATCATGTAAATAACTTCCATTTCCGGATTGTGCCTAAGGTAGTAGTTCACCCACTCTCTACTTCTCTGTCAATAATAATAATAAATAAAAATTCTTTAACATTTATATAACACAAATAATTTCCTTATTATTATAATTTGTTTGATTTTAAAAGACTATACTTTCATTTTAGATAAATAAATTATTATATAATCATAAACTTGGCCTTTACTTAATTTTATTATGATCAAATTTCGTTACTCACTTGTGAGAATGAAATTCCTAAGATTAACATTATGTAGGCCCCTATATGGAAAATTGATTCTTAGTTTACGAGTCTTTACTTTACGAGCATACTCCAGAAATAAATTAACTCGTAAAGTTGGGAACTTCCTGTATTTATTTATTTATTTAAATTATATATTACATCATTTTAATTAATTTTAAAATTTATGTTTAATTTCGTCGCATGATATCGAAAATTGATATCTTCATTTTCGTTATCTTGATAAACGAGAATATCGAAAATTTTCTATACAATATTATAGAAAAGAAACATAATTTTGGAATTAATTTCACTTTTTACTCATTCCATTCCAAAACCGAATAAATTAGAACAATTCGCGTATAATTCATCGTAAATCATATAATCACGTGAGTTTTCGCCGTCAAAACAACTTTCGTAATTATATTCCAAGTACATAGTATCCGATTTGAATAAAATTCGCATATTTTATTATGATCCATTAAATTGCCAATCCTGTTGAAAATGATCAATATAGGATCAATATTTCTGACGTAATAAGAATAAAGATGTTCGCATATTTTGAGAAGTTATCTCAGAAAAACAGCAAATGAAATTCTCATGTAGAGAGAAGTGTTATCCACTAAGTGTTTAAATGTGCTAAAAATAAAATGAAATAAGGTTATTATCGTAATAATCTGATTTCGATTGTTTCGAATTTAAAAAAATAAAATAAAATCGAATACTCTAATTGAAAATCATGCAATCTAAATTAATCGATATTGTTGGTCTAAATAAGTGGTTCTCAACTTTTTTTTCCCGGGTTACATACATTTGTTTGTTACATTAAGTGGGCCACAACATTCTATATCAACAATCAGCATCTGGTTGGTGTCACGTGAATAAAAATTTTATGAGTGCATCAGGAAGGACCTATCAAATTAGGAAAATTCTAATTTTTACCAGATTAAAAAAAATTAATATCAGAATTTTTATTTATTTACTTTTTCCACATGGAAGAAGAATTCCACGCTTTCATTAAATTCATGACTGTGCGTTCCGGGCCTCACGTAAAAGCTTGGTGGGCTGCAGGTTGAGAATAGCTGGTCTAAATTGTTTAAAAATCAGTTAAGATCGATAAATTAATCAGGTAATTTTTTTCATTATTCGATTTTACATCTTTTTGAAAGTTCAAAATAATTAAATTCGGATTGTTATTACTATCAATATTTATGAACAGATTTGGATCATTTTTAATACACTTGATCCTCTGAAATATTCTTATAATATTATTCAAATCAGATAATATTTGCCTTAGATATCATTTTGACTTTCTATCAGATAATCCCAATAACATATGTGAATTTTATAAAAATCGGATAATATATAAGCGTATATGCTTCAAAATAAGTGAATTTTTTCTTATAACATCAATAATATCGACGTCACAATCGTCATTTTCAATACGCTTGGTTTTCTATTATGTCTCAATACCATAAATTAATTTTATTCTAATGAGAAATGATTAACTAAATGCTAACACATCAATAGATATTGTAGTCTAGTTATTGAAAGTTATATACAGTACTAAAAATTATGTGGGACCGAAGGACGGTATTGTCAGGATCTGACACCAGTCGGATCGTTGCCGACAAACAAGCGAACGGTATACAGTATGTATTTAGCGCGTGAGTAAGGACGGGTAATAAGTTAATTGTGCTGATCGGCAAGTCGATACAAAGACTACGTTCGTCGAAGAACAACTTCCTTTATTAAAAGAGAACTCTATCACAATACAGGTATATGATGATCGTCATAAAGAAAGAGATACCTTAACACAATATCCGTAGAGATGGATCCGGTCAATAAGAACACTGACGATGATAATGCAACAGTCTCTAGTCTCTAATAAAAGTCTTTAATACTTTGATTGGAATTCGATTCCTGGAGTACACGGAAGATCCAGACGATACCTATGTTTCGCACTGTCTTCTTTTTCTCAGTCAAGAACAACAATTTTCAAGTCTCAGGGAACCCTTACATAAATAAAAATTATTATATTTATAGCTTTCAATACGTTAGTATGATCAGTAATTTGTAAATATTTCATAATAATCTAATAATAATTGTCAATTTTTGAGTAGAGAATGAATTCTTCGTGGATTTATTTATTTTAGATAACTAATTAAGCTATCCTTTTTTATGTGATTCTCCTCTCTACTAATTCTAGATATAATGCAAGTCAGTAGTGTAAGTAGAAGAAACTTCAGTTTTTCCCTTTTCGCACAGGGCGTAATATTTAAAAAAGAAATCGATATTTATATATATTTTTTAATTATGATTTCTCGCGGTTCCTTTAGTAATCTCTCGCAGAATCCTTGGGTTCCGTGGAATCTCGGTTGAAAAATCTTGCTGTAGAATCTCTTAATAAAAATATACCGTTTATTAAAATAATTATAGAAATTATAAATTAATAGTTAAATAATTAATTAAAAACACATTCAGTATTTTAAATAGATAAGTCAATGTGTATGTATAATTTATTGAAAAAGTTTTTTCAATGAATTATAATCTTAAGCACTATTGACATTAATCTTATTGAAATATTTTAAATTGTTCTAACACTTTTTCTCATTATAGATAGCGTATTTTATTTTCTATCTTCAGAGTAGACTTAAAATTTCAGTGTAAGTTGCTCTTTATTATAACAAATATGCTCATTTTTTTCTTCTTTTGAAATTTTATGTTAAAAATTTGACATTTTTACGAAGACTGTCTCGGTATTGAGACAAATATTATTTTTTCAAATTTAGTCCCTTCTGAAAGGGTATTTTTAATACAGTCATCATCACACTTATCTATCTATAGTGTTGGACTGGCAAATTTATATTATTTTTATTATTTGTTTTAAAATTTACATTATTAATATTCTATAATAATAATATTCTAATTGTTAATATCGTAAATAATCCTGTGTTTATTTTTATAATGACAATCATTTTACTTAATAAAATAATACATATACAGGATGATTCAAAAAGGTTGTGTCAAAATTTACACACTTGTAGAGGATAAAGTTCTGAGTTGCGTTTTTTTATTTGAGACTCCATTTAAACTTTTGGGTTCCCAAAGTGCGGCCCGCGATCTTGAATTCATAGAGTAATTTATATTTTTACAAAAATAAATTTTATCATATACTGTAATTAAAAATTGTTCAGTTAAACAAATACATATGTAAGTGCTTTCAAATATGTTGAGGTTTTTTCGCATATATAAGTGAAAAACTTAATCATAATTCATGAGTATTAATAAATCCAAAATGAGATAAAAAATTAACTGATAAACATTTGCAAGCGGTATTAACCGTTTGCAAATGTTCATCAACCGACTAAGAACCAAGGCTCAATGATATTAAATGAAAACAACAACTGCACAAGTCACATACTTCAGATTGATGAATTTATTATTTTTTCTTTTTTTTATTTAAAATTATTTAGTTATTTTTGTTTAATTATTTTTGAAATGTGTTATTTTACATTATTTAGTTATTTTTTAATTATTTTTGAAATGTGTTATTTTAAACAGTTTTGTAATAAAAAGTAATTATTGTCATAAATAAAGAACAGTTATACTATAAAATTAGCATAAATCTTTCCCTCGTGTCTAACTTTTTAGAGTATATACGGTTTGTAATAAAAAGTAATTATTGTCATAAATAAAGAACGATTATGTTAAAGTATAAATCTTTCCCTTGTGTCTCTATTTTTATCGATTTGAATATATTTTTCCATAACATTTTTTTTGGCCCCCAAATATTTTAGAATTTACAATTTGGCACACCTTGGCAAAACTTTGGGAACCCCTGATTTAAAAGATATGAAAGTTGAGCGTTTTGTCCGTCATTTCCGGTTCAGTTAAAAATTATTTTTAAAATATGCATTTTTAAAATCATCTAAAAATTTTAACTACTTAAAATCCATCCTAAAAAATTTAGACCATCGAGAACAGATTGTTATCAAATTAGCGACCGATTATTTAAATGAAAAATGTAATTGTTTCACAAACGCAGCATTCATTTTCGAACGTTAAATTGCTAACTCCTAGTTTGGTAGTTGTGTATTGCTTACTAGTCTTTTTGAGAGTATTATTGATCACTATTTTATGTAGAATTGGAAGATATGCACTTCATTTATGGGCGCATCAGTGGGAATAGTAGAGCGGCGAAACGTCTGTACAAAACTCTTTCGCAACGCAGAAGTTATTTATGCAAAGATTTATTTATCCACAGTTATTTTTGCAAACATCGAACATTTCATTTAATATTATTAATTAATAATTAAAGTTGCATTACTTTATAATTTTTACAATAAATTTAATTTTAGTACTTTATTTTTTCAATGTTTATGTCTCTTATATCAAAACGGAAATGACTTCACAAAACTTTCAAGCGTTATATCTTTTAAACAAAGCCTCAAATGAAAAAACGCGACTCGACTTTTTTATTCAGCATTTTATCGTCTACAGGTCTGTAAATTTTGACACACTCTTTTTGAATTACTCTTTCAAATGCAAACTGGAAAGAAAATTTTTGAAATCTGCAGATTTTTTTGTATTAAACAGAATAGGAAACAAATCACATTTGTAATATAAGTGCGAATCGTTCTAGCCAGCACGACTAATATTGAATTAAAATAACAAAAATTAGTTGAAAAACTTATTGTAATATTTTTAATTAAAATAAATTATCGGTTATTACGAAAAGTTATTTAAGATCGCATGATTCTTTTCATTACTTGATTTTACACTTTTTGAAAATTCGATTTATTGAAAATAATCAATTTTGGAAAAATATTACCTTCGAAACTTTTATTTCTCACATATGAACGATAATATGAGCCGTTCACAAGCCAAATCGATTAACTACACTTTTTGAACTTTTTTAAATTTTAGTGTCTAAACAGTTGATTGACTCTTAACTGTTTATATTAAAAATAAATTTCCTTAATAGTTAGGCTTAATCCCAGTAAATGACAAAAAATTTTTGGCCATTGAATAATAAATAATTTATCTCAGAAGCCAATTTGATTAACTCCACATTCTAATATAAATAGTGGCAACAATGTAATTCAAACGTTTATAAGTGACGTATTATGCCAAGACATTTTTTAAATTTATCCTTCAAAGTTAGAATTATATTTTAACATCTTTTAAAATCATTAAATTGGAAGGATCAATTGAGAGACGTGTAGGAAAGATGCGATTGAGTCTATATCTGAAAATAAAATCACTTTCTTCAAGTGATTCTAGATCGTTAAAGTGACTTCTGTCTGATAAATTAACAGAATTACGACATCGACGTACAATTGGATCTAAATATTGCAAATATTGTAAATTTTCTAGCATTTCATCATCGTCACTGCTGTAGTCGGCCATTGCTCTAACTCTAACTCTTAACTCCAAACCACTGATTTTGTTGAGTTAAAAGTTAACCTCGATTTCTGCAGTCTCTCGAGTTAACTCGCCGTTGTGAATACCAATTTTCGTTTAACTCGAGATTTAACCCTTACTCTAACTCTGACTCGAGCTACAGAATACGGCTGTGAGTGTGTCACATCTCATCGCATCTGGCAGTGCACCGTCGTCAATATAGCAATCTTTTTTAATGAATATATTGATTAAATTTAATGAATATATTGGTGAATATAATGAATATATTGGTTATTACGAAATATTTTCAAGATTCTGGCTGAAGATATACTTTGTTATCATATTAAAACACTATTAATATGAAACGGATAATTCATAAACATCAGTTAAAAGGAAAAAATGGCATCATGTGAAGAATTATTCAGCTATCATATTATATTATTATTTATTTAGCATGTTTGTTTAATATACCATATATACTCGTATATAAGCCGATCCGTGTATAAGCCGACCCCCTGACTTCTGAGTTTCGAAATCAGTAAAAATGCGTAACCCGTGTATAAGCCTACCCCAGACTTTAACACTTATAATTCGACAAAAATTTGAAAATGGTAAATTACGTGATCTTTGATTTTTAGTTACAGATATATTAATGCCATTTGCTAAAATAAATATTTTATTGAAACTTTAAATATATACATATAAAATAAATTATTATAATATAGACATCAATAAATCAATTTAAAAAGTAAAATTTTACTTTACCCGAAGCGATTGAATGCATCGTGCCGCAGACTCCAACCTGCATTTATATAAGTGCATCAGATAGGCGACGCTGCGCTGCCTGATGCGCCGCGACACAGAAATTCTCGATCCAGCTAAAGTGATCCAATGCGCACCTACATAAGATTCTTGGATTATTGTCGAGAATTTCTGTGTCGTGACGCATCAGGCAGCAGGCCTTATAAAATTTTATATTAAGTTATCACAATAAAAATTTTATTAAACTACGTTTATGTCACATGGCTCCCAAGAGACCATTCAAAGTTTCATTTTCCCTATAGTTGAGTTGAATTGAGTTATTCAAACTTTTGATCGTATTTTAAAATGAGTAGCTCATCTTAACAATGATGTCATACACCATTAGGAGACGTGTGCAACATGATTTCTAGATGTTAGTGTGAGATTTCGAAGTATTGATTTTGCTTACGATGAACTTTTTTGATAGACTACAGTTATTTTTCAATACAAATTTAAATAATAATTATTTTTTCGTTATTTTAAACATTATTTTAGTTTCTTTTTAATATATTTTAATTAAATCATTGATGAGTTAAATATAATAAATATTTATCAATTACTAGCAAATGAATTAAAACATTCTTAATTAATAATAATGAGAAATAAATATATTTTTTCACTCAAATATGAATCCTAGGTAAGATTCTTGATTGATTGTCGAGTTTTCGTGTCGCATTGTATCGGCAGCATGGCGTCGCCTATCTGATTACGATATATAGACACAGGTTGGAGTCGGCGGCGCAACACGCTCAATCACTTTGGAGTAAGATAAAATTTTACCTGATAATGTGTTAAATTAATTATTGCAAAATTTCCTTCCTGGTCTTCAGGAGACGTTCAGTAAGTTATGGTTTTACATATTACTTCAATTTCTCCAGCCAAAAAAAAGTTGATTTTTTTTGATCCGTGTATAAGCCGACCCCCTATTTCAGAAATTTTTTTTTTGAGAAAAAAGGAAAAAATCTCGGCTTATACACGAGTATATACGGTAATAATTCAACAAAAAGTATTGATATTTCATCAGAAACATAAATGTGAAAAATGGCCAAGTTCTCTATCTGAGATTATTATTTATTTAGCATGTTTATTCAATATAACTACTTAGCAAAAAATACTGATATCCCACAAAAACAAAAATGTGAAAAAAATGGGCCAGGTTCTATTGTACCAGTTTGTTTGGCCACCAAAAATGTAGAAATCTAAAACAGGTGCCAAGTTCCATTCCAATCCCAATGTTGAAAAATCAGATTTAAATACTGAAATAAATTCAATACAGTGTCACTTTCAGGCTTTTATTTGGCAAGTTTTAGAGTTATATTAATTTATTACCTAGCTATCATAGATATTAAAACTTGCCAAATAAAATCCTGAAGATGTGGCACTGTATTGAATTTATTTCAGTATTTAAATCTCATTAAATTTATTTCAGTATTTAAATCTCATTTTTCGACATTGGGGTTGGAATGGAACTTGGCACCTATTTTAGATCTCTACACTTTTGGTGGTCAAACAAACTCGTAGAATAGAACTTGGCCCATTTTTTCACATTTTTGTTTTTGTGGGATTATTTATGTCATACAAATATTAAGAATTTTTATTCATCATCATAATCAATTGATAAGTGGATGAGCTTTTATGCAAATAAACTACTGCTTTAGATACAATTTGGGAATGAAAATAATTTACATAATGTTCCCATGAAACAATAGCAACCAGAGGGCATCTAATGCTGCTTCTGTTTCCTGGTCTATCATCTTCATTTTTCATATTTAATAGCAGACTATGCAAAGTTGCGTATTAGAACGGATGTCAATACTATGTAATTCTACTTATTCCTAACGACTAGCGACTCTGCAATCCAGAGTTCGGCCTGAACTCAGGTCTTTTTCTAAGTTCTAACTTAATATAATTAATTACAAAACAATCTAACACAATGTAACCTCTAACTGACGAAACAAAATCAGAAATCGGAACTTATTACTAGAGTGCCAATTAAGTGTTAGAAGTGAAATGAACAAACGAGATTAGAACTTACACTAATAAATTAAAGAAATTCTCAAACAAGTTAGATTGAAAATATAAATTTATTAGACTC
This sequence comes from Olivierus martensii, assembly GCA_000484575.1. NCBI lineage: Eukaryota > Metazoa > Arthropoda > Arachnida > Scorpiones > Buthidae > Olivierus > Olivierus martensii. The sequence continues at coordinate 41,827 of AYEL01066416.1, forward strand.
GAAACACTTACAAAAAGTGTTAATAAATGCTTTATTGAAACTATAATTAAAGCAACAATAATTTAATCGACAAACTTGTTTAATCCAACTCAAATATCAAAATTTCCACAAAGGAATAAACCTTAAATACTACTTAACTTCTAATACCTCCACCTCCGATACAAGCTTCCAACAATAGTCGATCTCTACAAGAACTCAAATGTCACTCGCCAATTTTACATCTGGATTCAGCACCTCTCGTTATCAAACAGCACCTCAATTGGCTATTCGGATCCTTCATCTTTTATGCTCAAGTGACAAACTCTTCTGCACTCGTTCATTTACATACTTATACGTAACAAGTTCAAAGTTATTAGTTTACAGAGTAATTCATTCATGTCATCATCTTTACAATTAATTTATATATCAAACAAAACACTGATACGGATCATTTTTATTTTCACATATCAGTTCAGTGGTAATATTATGTAGATAAGATGACATTAACCGGGATAGCTCTTCCGGAGACGGGTTCCGACTCCGTATCACGTGATTGCCAACTACGATGGAGAAGGTGGAAGTAAGTTAACTTTTAAACTAAAATATAATACATTAGCATATAGGAAAATAACGATAAATAAATAATAGAGTGAATAATAAAATAAAAATAGGATAGGTCAAAATTAACTTCCTCACAATTATAGTCTAGTATCTGTTATGAACCCAATATTACTTTATTGTACAATACTTTGAAATGCTGTATAAATTTTAGCATTCATTTATTATAATTAATGTTTATGTTTTCAATTTTATTTATATTTGATAATTGAAAAAAATTCTTAAACCCAGGAACTCAAAGCTCAAACTATTTGTATTCCTTTAAAGATCAGCTATATATAGGTCTTGATTTATTTATCATTTAAAAATGATAAATAAATCAAGAGAGATAGCTTTTATGTGCATATCTATATATATATGTTGCATGTGTACATATGTGCACTAATTCTAATTAAATTAATAAAATATTAGCTAATTAAGAGAGATAGCTTAAACTATTTCTCTTAAAATAAAATTCCATTAATTTGCAATTGTGAATTTTATCTATAAATAACTAAAGTTCAATATATTATTTATAAAATAATAATAAACAATAATTTTTATAAATATTTTGTTAAATTATGTAACTGATATGTAACTATAATGTAATAATACTGATATTCTGTTTTATTAATTTTTTTTTTAATTTTATTTTATAGATAAGTGTAAAAGTATCTGTTGCAGAATATACAACAATTGAAATTGAGCAGAATCGTAACGCTTATTTTCCTATTGCTAAAATTGGAGCTCTATATTTTTTCACATTATATGATATGTCTCTAATAAACAACATGTATCAATATTCTTTATCTGCATATTTAAAAGTATTCATTTTTGTTCTACAGAATTCTTTACCAGATATAAATATATCAAAAAGATTGAAAAATATTATTCAAAAACTTACATCTGAAATTTATAAATATGGATGTTCAGGTAAATTTATTTGAACAAAACTATTTAGTATTAAAAAAATAATTTTTAGAAAAAATATGCTAGTTTGAGACTTATTCTAAAATAAAAATAATATGTGATTATTAATTGATTATTACAATATTATGTCTTTAAAAGATTAAAGATGGAATTTAGATACAATAATAACTTACTTATGTGTACCCACTTGATAAATTTTTGCTATAATGTATAAGTCTATGTTTCTCTATAGTCAGTCTACAGACTGTTAGTGGTATACAAAATTTTTCAATAGTCCATAAAAATATAAATCGAAACAAAATTAATAGTAATTAATATTTATAAAATATTAACTAATTAAAGACATAAAACTGAAAACATTAAATTCAGTTTGAGTTATCTATTAACATATCTTTTAGAATCCTATTCCAAAACAAACATATAGGATATGAATCAATGGACAAGACAATTTAATTTAATATTTTTTAAATTGCATAAAATGTACTCATAAATTAATCTAATTTATGTCTCATGCTGAGTATAATCAGTTTCCTGAATCCTAAGAGAATCTTGTTCCTGTTCTTTTCACTTTTATTTTCTAGAAATTCAATAATGAATAATCTATAATTTTAATAGTGCATTGAACAAGTCTACAAAGTAACTGTTGAACATTTCTTGATTCTTTTGTTTTTGTATAACTGTAAACTAATTATTCACAAAATAGCTTAAGACTAAAGGAAATTAAATACTATTTGACCATTTTAGTCAAATGAAAAGTGCAAAAAACTTCTGCAATCTTGAACTGACTTTTGAATAACTAGTTAACAGATGTAAATATAGAATTTAAATTTTTGAGTTTTGTATCAATATTAGCTTTAAAATTCTTCAACAGAAGATTTTAAAAATAATACAGTGGGTGATTGGTTAACGAACAGTTCGGATAACGAACACTTTTTTGAAAGATTTTTCAGGAACCGAAGAGTAATATGTAAAGAAGCAACAAAATTCTACAGGAAATTTCAGACACGGCACAAAAAAAAATTAAATCTGCCTAAATTAAATCTGCCGTAATTCAGAGAACTTTAAAGATATGTTTTTGCTGATTTAATATACAGTGGGTGATCGGTTAACGAACAGTTCGGATAACGAACACTTTTTTGAAAAAAGGTTTCACTGTATTCATAAATATTAAAGATTGTCGGCAATTGCTCTCAAGAAATCAATTCTGAGCTATTTCTCATATTTCTCAATGAAAAATGAGATTTTAATTTTGACTTTCATATCTGGATCTTCGTCAGTTAGGTTAGTTTGAATTAAGTTGCTGAATCATAGAGTGGGATAAGGGGACTCTATAAATGGGTGCTACCATTTTTAGAGCCCACCATATGCTGGCCAACACTCATGGTGGAATTAATCATAAAGTTAAAGAATGGGTTCAATAGACTGAGCCCAGTATCTTCCTGAAAAACTGAAGATATGGGACCCAGAATTGCAAAGCCATTTCTACTTTGAATGATTCATCCAAAGTGTATTGTGTAAGTGAAGCATTAACAAATTTGTAATACAATTTTTAAATCAAAGGCCATTTTATTAAAATTTCCTGTGTATATTTTGTACAAATATTGAAAGGAACCAAAAATAAATTAATGCAGCATTAATAAGCAGTAATCAACTTAAAAATAATTTATTACGTGAAGTACTTTTGGAAAAATTCCATCTTCAGAGCAATACATCATATATTACAGAACGGAATTATTTAAGTTTAAAATTAAAAGGAACAACAAATTTGGCTAGGTGTCTGTTTGGTCATTTATCCATTTGGATAAATGTTCATTCAGCAAAATAATCATCAATGGAATGTCTATTGGTTAAACATCTGTTAACCAGTGTCTGGAACTTTTTTAATTTTATAAAAAAAACATAATAAAGCATTCTTGTACTGAAATCATAATTTGATTTTTTAAAGTATTTCATATTTTTTAGAGCAGTACAGATTTAGTTTCCAATACAGTGGGTGATCGGTTAATGAACAGTTCGGATAACGAACACTTTTTTGAAAGATTTTTATGTTTGGTTAACGAACACATGTTCGGATAACGAACACTTCACAGAACAAACTGTGGGACCCGCGGACTGACCGAATGACAGATCAGCTGGATGGCTGCGTGGTAAAGCTGTGGCTTACCATTCTGGAGGATCCGGGGGTCCAACTCCTCCAATTTTTAGACGGGATCTGGGTCCAGACCATTGAAACCCATCCTTCAATCTTCCAGTTGACCCCATCATGGGTGTTGGTCAGCCTGTGATGATGGCAGCTCTATAAGTGGCCGCCGCCAGATAAAAATATTCCATGAGGATAGTTCGGCTTAACTAACTTAACGGAATGACAGTCTTAGACCTTGCACGCTTGTGGACTTATGGGTAAGGATGGAAGAAAAGTAGTTTTCCCGATTAAAAATCCATCTCCTCCAATTTTTAGGAGGGATCTAGGTCCAGACCACTGAAATCCATCCTTCAATCTTCTGGTTGACCCCATCATAGGTGTTGATCAGCCTGTGATGATGGCGGCTCTATAAGTGGCTGCCGCCAGATAAAAATATTCGATTAAATTTTTATAGCTGGAGTGTTTTACGATTTCTATAGTTTCATGGGTAGTTAACCCTTTCCCATCATATATAGTTTTAACTACTTTCACATCATTCCATTGGATATCGATATTGGACTCATAGAATTTAGTAGCTAATGCTGTACTTAATCTGACTGCTAATATGTCCACTTTATGTTCTTTGATTCGTTTATTTATATTCCTAGTGGTGCTCCCGATGTAAAAATGCATAGAATTACTATTACTGTTAATTAGGGGGATTTCATATATGCCTGCTTTCCTACTATCCGGGATAAGGTCCTTTGCATTCCTCAGGTTGTTGTAAATTGTTTTTCCTCTCTTCCAAATAATCTTACAGCCCAGATCTTTTGTTAACTTATAAAACATTTTTACAACAGTTTTATCTTATGTAAGGTCTACATATCTATTAGGGTCAAAGGGGTTTGACTTATTATTTGGCTTAGGACATGGATTTAGCAGTGAATTAGATGTTTTATACCATAAGCCTAACATTGTTTTATATGAATATCCATATTTTCTTAAGGAAAATACATTTCCAGAAAATCATACTTTAACCCTAAAAGAGCTCATTTATACAAAATATCAGGAAGTAGATGTAACTGCACATTCATATAATAGGTGAAAGTTCATATCTTCCGGATATTTTCTACAAATGAGACTATCAACAATTCCAATTAGATGATGTCGACTAAAATGGCTAAACTCCACATTGGGCCCTTGACAATCCTCATTTGATTTTTATTCAATGCAAGCAATATTCTAGTTCTGTATGGAGAATGATTTAGGTAAGAGCCTTTGTTTGCCTTAGTCCAATACTGGATTTCCAATTAAAGAGGTTTACACAGCCAGCCAGTCCCTGATAATCTGCTCAAATGCATCAGATTAAATGCCCAGGATAGGCTAGGTCCAATAAAGGGACAGGAAAGCCTCTGCTGCTAGTCTGCTGGTAATCTCAAAGTCATCAATCCCTTTGTATCCTAGTATCCAAATAAATTATTCTTGTTTTTAATAGCATGCCATGAAATGATTGCATTTCCAAAATAATTTTGAGAAAGCAGCTTGAAGCAATTAAATACTAAAAGCAATTAATGGCTCCAAGCTGCTTTCTGACTTTCTGATAGGATGTAAATATATTATTTAGCATATCAGAAAGTCAGAAAGCAGCTTGGAGCCATTAATTGCTTTTAGTATTTAATTGCTTCAAGCTGCTTTCTCAAAATTATTTTGGAAATGCAATCATTTCATGGCATGCTATTAAAAACAAGAATAATTTATTTGGATACTAGGATACAAAGGGATTGATGACTTTGAGATTACCAGCAGACTAGCAGCAGAGGCTTTCCTGTCCCTTTATTGGACCTAGCCTATCCTGGGCATTTAATCTGATGCATTTGAGCAGATTATCAGGGACTGGCTGGCTGTGTAAACCTCTTTAATTGGAAATCCAGTATTGGACTAAGGCAAACAAAGGCTCTTACCTAAATCATTCTCCATACAGAACTAGAAAATTGCTTGCATTGAATAAAAATCAAATGAGGATTGTCAAGGGCCCAATATGGAGTTTAGCCATTTTAGTCGACATCATATAATTGGAATTGTTGATAGTCTCATTTGTAGAAAATATCAGGAAGGAGATGAAATTTCACATAATATATTGTGAATGTAGAGTTACATCTAATTTCTGATATATTCTATAAATGGTATTGCTTGCATTGAATAAAAATCAAATGAGGATTGTCAAGGGCCCAATGTGGAGTTTAGCCATTTTAGTCGACATCATCTAATTGGAATTGTTGATAGTCTCATTTGTAGAAAATATCCGGAAGATATGAACTTTCACCTATTATATGAATGTGCAGTTACATCTACTTCCTGATATTTTGTATAAATGAGCTCTTTTAGGGTTAAAGTATGATTTTCTGGAAATGTATTTTCCTTAAGAAAATATGGATATTCATATAAAACAATGTTAGGCTTATGGTATAAAACATCTAATTCACTGCTAAATCCATGTCCTAAGCCAAATAATAAGTCAAACCCCTTTGACCCTAATAGATATGTAGACCTTACATAAGATAAAACTGTTGTAAAAATGTTTTATAAGTTAACAAAAGATCTGGGCTGTAAGATTATTTGGAAGAGAGGAAAAACAATTTACAACAACCTGAGGAATGCAAAGGACCTTATCCCGGATAGTAGGAAAGCAGGCATATATGAAATCCCCCTAATTAACAGTAATAGTAATTCTATGCATTTTTACATCGGGAGCACCACTAGGAATATAAATAAATGAATCAAAGAACATAAAGCGGACATATTAGCAGTCAGATTAAGTACAGCATTAGCTACTAAATTCTATGAGTCCAATATCGATATCCAATGGAATGATGTGAAAGTAGTTAAAACTATATATGATGGGAAAGGGTTAACTACCCATGAAACTATAGAAATCGTAAAACACTCCAGCTATAAAAATTTAATCAATGACAATCTGCCTGAAAATCTACCGCCATCTTGGACCTGGGCTGCTGAAAAGAAATTATAGATTAGAAGTATTTATATATTATCCTATTTTTACGTCATATCTCCGTAATTGCTATAGTTCAGTTATACTCCTGTAGTCTTTTACCCTCTACACAACAACAGGATTACTCCTATAATTATATGGCTGAGCTACAACTAGTAGACATAGGGTGACATAATGTCTGTACCATTCGAACCCCTTATAAAGTAGTGTTTATTTTTAGCTTATATATGTTATATGTGTAACTCGTATGTTATTAATAACTATCGTATATGATATTTATATTTGTTAATATATCCTATAACAATGTATCTTATGTCAGTATGTAAATAAGTATATTCATATGTATATTAATATGTCTAATTGTTTAAAAATTGTTAAATGAACGTCCTTCAGTTCATACTAAAAGTTTAAAAAATTCAAAAAATTTAAAATGTAAAAATGTTATAAATGTTATTATTCGATATTCTATCTATGTATATTTAAACAAAGTATTCCATAATCAATTAGAACGATAGAATATGTTAAGTTAAGTAACGTTTCTACTGATGTTGGACTATAACCTAGTCTGAAAACATTTTAGATTAATAAAAAGTGTTTGTGCCTTGCAACTAGAGCTTTTTACTGAGTTCCAGTTAATGTATTTTCCTATATCAAAGATCTTCCCTTTATTTTTTAAATATTTTTCAAAGGATACAGGCTCTTTTCATGCCATGATGTTTAATTGCTATTTATTTTTGTACTATTCCAGAGCAAACTAAATTAACAACTAGGTCCCAACTTAATAAAAAATAAATAAAATCTAAACTAGCTTATAGGATCTTAAAAGAAAATTAAAGATGCAGGAGTGTTTTCAGGCTGGCTGCCCCTCTTCAGCTGCATAGAGAAAGTGAGCATTAACAGAGAATGGTAAGAACAAATATAAATATAACATCTGTAAAAACAAGTATGAATTGTTATATCAGCCCCAAGTATCAGAGTAATGGTAAGAACAAATAGTGAGATAATAGGTTGTGCATGTGAGATAATAAGATGTTATGCAAAAGAGACAGAAATAGGATGATAACAGATATAAATGTTTACATTTGTGCACTTAAATACTATAGGTATGTTGATTAATCAAGAACTCCCAAGCACTAGGTATAGAGTCCTTATTCCTAGAATTAATTAGATTTTTATCTTGGCTACAAAGGTAAATTTTCAAAACTTCTCAAAAGTTGGACCTTAGTTTGTTAGAATGTAGAGAGTCAATGATTTTAGCATCGTCCCATATAACAGACAAGTCCCTCATGCAGGCCGCTTGTGCTAGAGTCGTATTTTCCTTATTGATTTTTAGGTCATATCAGGGCTGTTGTATGCATTCTTCCAATCATTGTCTGGTTATTCTGATATAGTAGCTTACAGTGCCTTTCACTGAATTGACTAATGGTACCATCTTGTATACCCTCATCTTTTGGCATTAAGCCTAGTTTCTTTGTCATTACGAATCTGTTGGAACACTATGGCATTCCTTCTTTCAGAGACATGATAATCATGATTTGTCTTAATTACACTAATAATCTCATGGCACATGGGGTGCCATGGGATGGATAGGATGTGCTTGGTTAGATCTTCCTGGTTGGGTGTGTTACATCAGCAGAAGCATATATCAATAATGTGTTGCACCTTTTAAGATACTTGGCATCTTGCAGATTAAGCTGTCGAATTTGCCACAAAAGTATCTGTGAGAGAAGGGCAGTCCAGCCAAAAAGTGCTCCTGCATCTTTAATTTTCTTTTAAAGTCCTATAAGTTAGTTTAGATTTTATTTTTTATATACCAGAGCAAATATTTACACACAGAAGTTGTTCACATTGATCACACAATTTATATTTATTTTATACATTTTTATACCAATACCATTTTATTTTTAATTTTTTAATATTGACATTTTCTCACCCATTTTACAATTTGTGAAGCCCGGACCAAGTAAATTTTTCTACAGTTCAATTTATTTTTATAACTTTAAGACATCAGTCTGTTAAATAGCCATCTACAATGATAAATGTACATGTGGTTATACAGCCAAGACTTTGACCACGGGCGAGCTAAACTGAAGATCCAATTACCGGATAACCAACTCAACTTTCCTAGAACTGCTTTTTTTGTCATGCAGGGCCAACTTTCAATTCTTTCAATTATTGTTTAATTTTTTCTTAATTTGTGTAACTTTTTATTATTATTATAATGAATATTTTAATCAGTTTTTAAAAGTTATATGAACTGCCTATAACACTAATTTAATAACCAAATATAGACACTTGGCAGTAGTGACTTCAAAGTATTTTATTTCACAAACGAAGTACTTTCGGTCTATCGACTAGACCATCTTTAGCGTTACACTAACTTACAAAGAATTCTATTCTTTGTAAGTTAGTATAACGTTATATGTATTCCTTTTATGTTCTTTTATGTTATTATGTTTTTTATATTCTTTTACGTTCTTTGTAAGTTAGTATAACGCTGAAGATGGTCTAGTCGATAGACCGAAAGTACTTCGTTTGTGAAATAAAATACTTTGAAGTCACTACTGCCAAGTGTGCTCTATATTTGGTTATTGAATATTTTAAATATTTTATCATCAAATATCGTATAATGAAGAATACATATGTAACTGAAATTTATTTTATAATGTCAATCACTTTTAATTTTTTTATGCTAATTTATCAATATTATATATATTATTTTGAATTGTTAAATTTATTAATCAAATTTTAAGTGTAAAACTAACGAATTCAATTGGGAAAAATTTAACTTTAAACGACCCTTAGGTTAGAGGAGAATAAAGAATGTTAAACTTTGACAAACACACCCATAAACATACCTGGAGAGAAGAAATAAAGATCTAATTACAGACAGCTTCAAAGTCTTAAGTCAAATAACCTGAAAAAAACACCACAGTAAAATATCTTGTCAGGAAGATCCACCTGCCAATCCCAGTGGAAGAGAAAAGGTACCACTTGACCAAATAAGGTCACAAGGGAATTTGAACCTCTCTTTCCACTGATGTGATTGGGTGGACCAAGAAAAAACCCAGAGAGAAACAGTCAAACGAGCAGCTTCATGCATCTTTCTCTCTTGCCTTGGTTTTCTCCACTTGCTAATATCTATTGCTTCAGCTTCTGGATAAATTGAATTTTAAAGAAAGGAATTAAAAGAAGAAAAACAGAGAAAGTCTCTCTCAAGGTATGTTTGTGGGTCAATCGTAGAATCCCCCCTTTTTTAATTTCTCTTTTTTTATTTGGAATTCATTAGTTTTCTTGAGTTAACTTTTGCTTTCTTTTTATTTGATACATCTATATATACATATATATACATATATATATATCTTTGTTCATTTTTAATTTATGTATTAATATTTCTATCATCATTTTTTAGTTTAATAAATTTTTATTATTGTTAATTTTTACAACAAAAAGTGTGTCTTCATTCCAATGAATTTCTAATCCTTCGAATTCTGAGCGCCACTTATCTATGCACCTAAATTTAAATTCTTTTCAGCCAAAAATCTTCAAAATTTTGCATTTGATGTGAACGTGCTCAATTGTCACACCTGGTGCCAGGAAAAATTTTAATTTAATTTATAATTTAATAAACTGCAACTCCACAAATTTCATGCAAATTAACTATACAGATTTTATTTTATTTTTTTAAGTTATTAGCTTAATTATCTCAATTTTATATATTTTTACACTATTACCTCTTTATTTTAAGTTAATTTTTAAAAATAATGTTAACATTTCCCTGCATGTTTTTGAATCGTTTCACACACAATCCTTATTAACAAAATAGCATGTTTATGATTTTTACAATTTTCAGTGCAATATACAATGTGAACAGGTCTTTTTAACCCAACAGAATTGTAAATAATCAAACAAAATAATTATTACAGTTCTCCATGTAATAGTTCATAGAAACTTCAAATAAATATAAACAAACAACTACATAAAGAAACATTCTGGTTCTCTGTGAAACTGTTTCTTGTAACTAATATGCAAGCTGAGATAGATCAATTGACAACAGTAAAAAAATATTTCTTTATATGTATTAGTGTTTTTTCTGTGTAATGCTGAAATGTTTTTTTTGTCTTATAAACTTATTAATATTTGTTGATACACGATCAACCAATGTTAAGTGTTGTCCATGCTGTTCTGGACCAATGATTTTTTAAAAGTCTCTCTAAAATTTATAATTGGTTTATTGATTTTAAATTTTTAGAGATAAGAGAAAAAATAATTTTCTATTTTGCTGTAAAAAATTAAAATTTTTTGAATAAATATTGATGTTTTATGAATTTTTAAAATATTTTAATTTTTTTGTCTATCAGATTTAAATGATTCATTCATTTCTAAATCTTTGATGATTTTAAAATAAATAAATAAATAACTCCTTTAACAAATGCACAACTCAGATATTATCTAGAAAACATCAATCTCTTATATAAACAAAAATTGTAATATGACACTGATGATAGTTTGCTTTGATCTTCAAAAAAAATAAATACAAATTCAAAATTTCTTTTTAAATGGAAGCACTTGTATTGAGTGAAAGGCAGCATTGCCAAGCTATGTACAAAAGAGCTAAGCATGTTTTAGATACAGGAATAACTTTAAATTGATTTGAATTCCATTTCACATTGTTTAAAACAGGCATGGTCCATTTGTGCAAATTGCTTGCCCATGTTTAAAATGGGCTTGGTCAATAGTGCTTTAAATATTCTGAGTAGGAATATATCTCTAAGTTTGCTGCTAGTACATTTTTATAATCATTAATCAATCATAAAAATAACTTTCAAAAATGACTAAAGATTTAACAAATATAAGATAAAATTCACTAAAGAGATATCAATTTACAAAGAAGTTACAAGAATATAAGAAGCTACAAGAATATAAGATAAAAATGTGCACAACTACAAATGAATACTAATGAAATAAACAAGAAGTAAAAATAATATCCAATAAATCTACATAATGTAAAAGTACAATTTATAGGAACAAAAATTTGCTCAGTAATTGAGTTTAAATAAAGACAGGAATTAAAATTTCTCCCATTCAGCAATTAACAAAACTTATAGTGCTCGCTTGTATAATGAAGGATATCCATGGACAGATATAAATACAAATAGTCCTTACTATTACAATGGCAGGATTCAAACCAAACTTAAAAATCATCATAAGTCATAAATGCCCCAAATTTATGGATTTTTCAGTATTAAAATTTATTAGGATATTATACATTATCTTAATAAACATGAAGAACAAAAACTATAGGAGCCAGACACAAAAAAAGTGCTTTTCATATATCACATCCAACAGACAATTGAATCAGACTCTCAAACCCATGGAAATGCACTGACCATTCACAGAATTTATTGATTACATTGCCATCACAAATATAAATAATCACAAGTTGAGGCAGTCATAAGTCAAGGATTACCTACATAACCTAATTTGAATAATTGCCAAAAAACGGGGACTTAAAGTAATTGATTATATTTGTTTTATAGTAAATTTGATATTAGACTTATTGTCCTAAGATGTCAGTAATTTAAATCTAGCATTGGAAATATTTATAATTTATTTTTTGTATATATAAATACAGGCAGCTCTCTAGATATGAACATAATTCATATGTAAGTTTTATTTGAAAAACAGATTACTCATATATTGCTGTTATTTTGGGTCCAGAAGTACTGATATAACTTATATAAAGTACTAGCATACCCATGCCCTGTGTTGCTCGGGCAGTTCATGGTGTATTACCTAAGTTTAGCTTTCTCTTAAATTATAACCTTTTAGATGACCGTCAGGATTTTCTTCAATGTATTCTGAAAATCTTTCCCATACAGATACATTTTCTATTTGAAATATGTGTCTTTTCGAATATGTTCACTTCTTTATCTTTCTTTCTCTATTAGAATTCTGTCGATTTGTTCAATCTTCTAAAAATGTTTCATTTTCCCAAGTTAAACGCATTCGTTTAGCACCAGGAGTTAATTCACCTAAAGAGTTCTTTCATTATGAGATTTATACAACTATACGATATACAAAAACGTTATATCAAAACATGTGAAACAACAGTTATAGTCTCGAACCAAAAACATCAAGAAGTACACGAATTAATCTCAAATACAAATTCTTCTTCATAATAAAAACTTACATGAAAAAAATAAAATAATCAGTGATTTGAAAAAAGATGATAAATTAAATAATAAATCAGTAGTAGCATAAATAAAAAAAGATGATAGATTAAATAATAAATCAGCAGTACATAAATAATTTGATAATTTTTATAAAAATTCCATTATTGTAAGTCAAATTGTTGCATTGCTATGGCAATGATGTTAATCACTGTTTCAATTTCAGTTTTACTAGCACATTGTTTATAATCTTACTTTTTACTTTCACTATCTTCTTTACTATAATCTATGGAATAATTGAACAGCTCTATTAAGTGAAACATAAACTTTTATCTTTATTTCTGAAGACTTTTCAGCTTAATTAAGCCATCCTCAGCAGTTCTTTATATCTAAAGAAAACTGCTGAGAATGGTCTAATTAAGCCAAAAGGTCTTCGGAAATAAAGATAAGAGTTTATGTTTCACTTAATAGGGCTGTTCAATTATTCCACAGATTATTTTATAAATTTATTAAAATATATATGGCTAGTCTTTGATCTCAAGACAGAGTTCCATTCCAATGACAGATCATAAATTTGTGAATATAAGCCAAATGTATTATATCAATTGACTTCTATTGTTGAATATTAATCCTTTCAATACTTTTGCTATATATAGATGACAAGACCTAATTATTCCTGTATGCCATTGATGTGAATAGATGTCAAAACATCGTAATAAAGAAAACAATAAAAAAGGAGGTTTTATAAAATTTAATCCTGCTTTTATTAATTCAGCTATTGTGAATTGGTTTTTTTCTTGTTGATTGCATGAAAATATCCACTTCTGATAGTGGTTCCTAAATTTTTTCAGTTCTTGAAATATTTAAAAAATTATGTATACATAGTTTATAATTGAACTACTAGATAGAATTTGAATTTTTTATCCCTTGTTGACTTTTTAGTCATATATCAAAATTAATCTGGTTTTTGGGATGAGATAAATAATGAATTAAAAGAATGTAAATTGAATGATGTGTTCCCAGCTACAATATCCAGAATAAAGCTACCAGTCAAATTTTGGAAGGTTTTAAGAAAAACTAAACAGGTATGCCTTAAGGCGGCAATAACAGAAGCAAAAAGGAGGTACTATAAACTATGCAATTTGGAGTAGGATTATACCAAAAAACTTTTAGACACAGTCGAAAACCTAAAAGATTTCTTTGGTGAGTTACGTAATAGAACGGCATACCTAAAACAAACATTAAGGAAGAAATACACAAGAAAACTAAAATGGATTTTTAGACTTGCAGTTGGGCTCACTTAGAAAGAGTAATTTCAAACTAAACCAAGTTTTAACTATAGTAGATAATATAGACATCTCGGATTTTGTAGAAACAGTTATACGAAGAGGACAGTCTTATGTATTAGGGAATGACAGGAACATACTGGAAGATATACCAGTTTTTGAGAGCTTACTGAGCAACACAGAGCAGTCGGAAAGAGATAAACACAGATGGTCTTTCGTAAATCAAAAAAGTAAGGTTAAGAATACATGTAAGAACAAAGAAGCTAGATACGAAAGAAAGCTTGTAAGAAGGACACTTCAATCAATGGATGAGCGAGAACCAATATATAATCACAAGAGAAGATAAGATGAAAAAAATGGTGTTGATGAGAAAAGAGAAGTATGAATCCTTCCTGTTAGAATATATTAACGACACAAAACCAGAACAGCTCCCCACAGACCCTACAGATAGTATAATGAGAAAAGTCGTAAAGATCGTAAAGGACAAGAACTTCCCACAGTTCTGGAAAATCTGGAAGAATTAAGCCCCAGTAACCCCGAGGCTCTTTGCCTATATAAAATCCCATAAGACACCCATAGAAGCCAGACCTATAATGGAGAAGAGGGGTGCACCTACCTACCATCTTGAAAAAACGATCGCAAAATAATGCAACAAGATACTGGGGGAGACAGAAACATCAACAACAGTCGTAACTTCAGTTTTGAATAGAATCAAAAATATGGGCACGAGTCAGGAAGATAGTTATACCACCTATGATTTCGAGGCCCTCTACCCATCCTTAAAAATAGAACCAGTGTACCTCTGTTTCTACAGATTCCTTCTACAAAACATCCCATAGGAAGAAAATATCTCGTATTTATTAAGAGAGATAACAAATCTCATATGCCATGGGCTTTACTTTACGTTTCAAGGTAGGAAATATAAGCAGGTTCTAGGAGTACCCATTGATAGTCCAATCGATGGGGTACTGGCAGAGATCACCCTTCGAGCGGTAAAGGAACAGAGGCTACCAAACTTCCAGGCAGAGATGAAATTATACATCAGATATATCGACGATATCCTTATTATATGGAAGCGATCGGATAAAGCAGAGGAATTTGTTAAGGCATTGACAGTAGAGCAGTATGGCCTATACCCCTAAAAGAAGACCAATATAGTACAACGAATGTATATTTTTTGGACCTAGAAATTAAAATAAACCTAGGGAACATAACAACCAGTGTCTATAGCAGGGCTGTCCAATAGGTGGCCATTTTGTGCGGCCCGCGAGGCTTTCACAATTTGTAATATAATATTCACAATTTGTAATATAAGTATATAATATTAAAAAGTATAATATATATATACTTTTTAATATTTTTTCACTTTTATTTATTATTTTTTTTGAGAGATTAATAAAAATAATCCTAAAATTGAATTATATTAACTCAATTAATTAATTTTTCTTAATTATTAGTAATTATTTAATGATCAACAAACTATCAATGACATTACATTTTTATAAGACTTTCAATCACGTCAATTTTAGTTTTAGCTATTTCAGTTTAAAGTGTGAGTGTATATTAGTTATTTTTTAGTTTCTAACACACACATTTCAGTGATTGTGTGATCGTTGTTGTGAGATTGTGTTTTAATTTTATTTTACTATTTACTGTAATTTAATTTTATTTTTATTTTACTATGAGTTCGTTGCATTTTGAAATGAGTGAGAAAAAATATAAAATAGAAAATGAAAATCGAGTATATTAGTAGCTGTGGGAAAATGACTTTTTCATAACAAATCACAAGTTAACTGCTTGGTTTAACGAACGTTTTCCTAACTTTTGTGATTTTGGTCGGAAAGTAATATCAACGTTTGGTAGTAGGCCCTACTTAATTTGTGTGAAGGTGCATTTTCTAACATGAAAATAGTTAAGAATCGATTCAGAACCTGCCTTGGAGATTCTTCTTTTACATATTCTGCGGATAACTAAACAGGAATGGATGTAAATATCCAGCCCTTGTAAATGCTGCTGCTCACCCTCATTTATCACAAAAAATAGGTACATACATACTATTTTTATAATTTTTAACTGTTTATATTTTATAACTTTTTGTTCATATGTTTATTGGATGCAATCTGGTAAATATAATTTTGTAATAAGGTTTGTTAATCTGGAAATAAAATTGGTTTCCAAAAAGCGTTATATTTATGCATTCCATTTGTTGAGACAATAGCGTATCAAGTATCAAAGCCCCTCTCCCTTTTTTGTAACTGCGGCCTCCATATCTCTAGTAAACACAGCTATGGCCCTCAGGTTCATTATAATTGGACAGCCTGGGTCTATAGGAAGCTGAAATATGTGCCAGTACTCATACCGAATTGGTCAAATGACCGATAAATTATAAAAAATCGGCTTTTAAAAGCTTTTATAGAAGGGCTATTTTATATTGCAACGATGAACAGAGCTTCCACCAGGAACTGTTATACATTAACAATGTGGGAGTAGACCACGGATACACAGAATCCTTCCTAAGAAGAATTTTGAATGAAGTACAAGGTGAAATGAGTGTGCATTGCAGCAAGCGGCATGACCCAATGGAGGTTAGGGATAAGTACAGAAGAACTTAGAGGCAGTTAGAAGGGTTGCTAGTAATAAGAAATTAACGACACCTAGAGGCTCAACCATCTTTAACCTTTTCGGAATGAAAAGGATCCAATACAACAACAAGAAAGAACTGGAGTATATAGGATCCCAACCAACAATGCACGATCTAGAGAAGAAATGTCATACATAGGTGTCACAACAAGGAATTTAAAGAAGAGGCTTTCAGAACATAAGATGGATATTAAACAAGGTAAACTAACTACAGCCTTAGCAATGGAAGGGTACTCCAGTGATTTAAACATAAAATGGGAAGAAGCCAAAGTCGTAAAACCAATTATAAGAAGAATGCAACCAGAGATTACGGAGACTATAGAAATTCTGAAAAGAAGTAAAAAAAAGAAACTGTTGAATGACCGCCTGGCCTGGGAGATATGCCATAAATATCCAATCATGGAAATATGCCATAAATAGAAATGTAAGGAGACCATAAGGGATAATGACAAACTGAAGCCATCTAGAACAAAAACTCACAAAGTTGTGTACGTGAATAACTTTAATGTAATATTATGTTATTCTCTTAATAATTGTATAATTTTTATCTTTTATTTATTATTTGTACTAGATTTTTGCATATAACCGTAACCAAAACATAACTAATTATTTCTTAATGTAAGTGACATCATGGTTGTTTGGTTTGTTGTCAAGGAAACTGTATATTCTTTTATAGAATGTATAAATTCAAATGCACCTGATGATGGCTGTATAGCCGAAAACGTTAGCGATAATTTGTTTAATAAAATGTTTTAAATGTGCTGCAATTTAGTGCTGTTTTGTTCGAATTGTGAGAGATAAATAATATTTTTGAAATTTTAAGTTAAAAATCAAATTTTTCATATGATGAACTATAATATACTAAAACTGAAAAAGTTTTGCAGATAATAGGAATATATTGGTTAATTCTGTTAAAATAAACTAAAATATATCTTAATCATTCATTTTTTGTTATAATTTCATCAAAATTTAGAAGAAAATCACAAAAAATGAAACATAAACATCCTGTGGCCATTTAAATGGGTATAGTACTTTAATTGTTTTACAACAGCCATTTGCTTCTTAGGAAATTGCAGCCAAGCCCATTTTACTCTTGGTGTGTGGTATTGGTTGGATTACTACAATAAACTATCTATGATCCAATTAGAGCAATGCAAAGAATATTACAGCTGTTTAATATATGAAAAGAAACATGTGTTAAGATTTTTTGATATGAACTTTAAAAATTTATAAAATATACTACTAAAAATTGTACAAATGATCAAATTTAATAAGTATGAAATATTTAATAAAAATGATAATACTTCATTTAATTTTTATAATTTTTTTAATAATTATTTGTCATAACTTCATGCAACAAAAATTGTATAACTCTTAATTTTTTTATAAATAATTTCTGAAAATATTGGGCTAAATTTCTTCATTTCATGGCTTGTTTTATTCAGGAGATATGGCTATCTAAAAATATCAACTATTTTATTGATGGCTAAGATTTCATATAAAAAAAATTGTTTTCTCCACAATCACATATATGGAGTGAAAAGTTATGAAAAAATAAAACTCCAAAAGAATGTTTACACTGTTAGAAAGAGGATGAAATATGCTATAAATTTTGGAAATTTAAAAATATTTTGTTGAAAATTAAGCAAGATATCATAATTTAAATTTTTTATATATTAATTAGGCTTAATTATTGGTTGGCACACTATTACAAGTGGAAATTGATATGTGCTATACTCAAGGGGTTAAAACATGGTGTTTTTGTATGTTAATTGCAAATAAACTTTTATGTATGTTCAATCACTTATTATTTGCATTATAGTTTATTAATATCATGATGATTACAATTACCAGTATATATGGTTTTAAACCAGTAATAATCTGTAGTAATTCTTTAAAATCTTATATATTTTATGAGAAAAGAAATGTTTTGATTAAAATCTTATTTATAAACTTTTTGTCGCTTTAAATCCAGATATTTTATTTTTCTTCTTTAGTTACTCACAGATGGAAGCAATAAGTCCAGAATTTTTTATGAAGTAATTTGACTTTTCATTTATCATTAATAATTTTGTATTTTTACTACTGTTGAATATTTTCAATACAAGGTTTTTTTTTGTTATTTTTCCTATTTGTGGTTTATTTCTTCCTCTTTCTTGATCTTTTCAGCTAGCTATAGAAATTGGAAAGAGCCACTCTCATTCTGGAGGTCAGTTAAAATCCCAGAAATTTTAAAAAGTTTGATTTTTCAAAAAAAATCTGAATTTTTAGGATCCAAATTTTTGGATTTTCAATATATATAAAGACAAAGGCAATGAAAATTTGGTATCAATATTGAATTTTATTAATAATTACTATTTTACAACAATGGTACAACTGTATTCAGTTATTTAATATTAATTGCATTAGAAAAAAGTCTATATATGAAATAAATTTGATAAACTTGCAAAGTTGCGGTTTAGAATTAATATCAATAACTCTAATTATAAGCTAAACCTAACAGTTAGCGACTCTGCAAATTCCAGAATTCTGCCTGAGCTCAGGTCTTTTCTAAGTTCTAACTTAAATATAATTAACTACAAAACAATCTAACAATAACGTAACGTCTAACTGACGAAACAAAAACAAATATCGGAACTTACACTAAAAGTACCAATTAAGTGTTAGCAGTAAAATGAACAAAAACGATGTTAGAACTTTCACTAATAAATTAAATAAATTTCCAAACAAGTTAAATAATAATAAAACTATAAATTTATTAGACTCAAAACACTTACAAAAGTGTTAACAAATGCTTTATTGAAACTATAATAAAGCAACAAACAAGTATCCAACAAAACTTGT
>AYEL01066420.1:0-17886 GCA_000484575.1 Olivierus martensii
AAATAAATATATTACAATTGATGTTTAACTCATAGCCCACAGTTACGCCATCTCCAGAGGGACGGTGTTTCGCGCCACACTTTCCAGATGTAAAATTACACCAATTCGTGTTAAAGAAGAGTGATTTCGTTATACGAATTCCTGTTACCGGAGAGCGCGTTATACGGGAGTTTCTCGAAGATATGGCGCCAGAATTATATTCAAACTCCTTGGCCACAACACTTTGGAGATCATGTAATTATACATCCGCACGCAAATATGTATTATATATTAATGCGTATATAATATATAAATCCATAGATGGCGTAGCTTATGGATATCGGCATAAAATCGTAACCCACGTAATGGTAACAATAATTCCCGGCGTATTTTTGGCTTTCAAAACCAGGTGTAAAGTCGTAGTATCACGTGACGTTTTACTTCTCGTTCAATACGGTGGCGGTCGGTTCGTTTACCAATTCCGAGGTAAATATTTCGAAATATCTTCTAACGGTGCCGCTTTCGTCCACGATTCTATTATAATTTTTGGCCAGTTCGACCAGATGTAGAGAATAGTATCTCATTTGGCGATTCCGTGAAAGGCGGAATCCAGCCGAGTACGCGATATTTCGAAACCTGGGTTGTTAAAAATGTAAATTAAATGGCGGAAAAATTAAAGGATCCTTTGGATTTATAGGATCGTTTGTTTTTGTACCCTCGACGCTTAATTTAAAGGGGGCGACAACGGTTATTAAATAAAAATGAAATTGTTTATATAAAAAAAACAATTGGAACATTACTTATTTTCTAATGTTTGGTCTGGAAATGCGGAGTGGCCGCCAAACGAGTTCGGTTCGATTACATTTTAATTAGAAACAATTTTTGCATTACGAATGACTGAATTGTTTAAACATACGGACAGCGCTATGAGAATAACGGAAGAAAACCATTCTAAGGAAACTAGATGCGCCAGAGAAATTCCGAATTCTTTGGCCGGCCACAAATAACTTTATAGAGAGTTTCGTTAAAAAAATTGAAGACGATCGGCGTATCATTCCGGAGACTCACCAGACCCAGTCCATTCGACACGGAATCGAAGATGGTCAGAATTACGTACGCGACTAGTCATTTCGTCGGTCGTTCATCCAAGCGCTCATTGGTTAAAATTTGCGCGTTTCGTTTCGATTCGTTGGTTAAAATTCGATCTTTCGTTCACGGGTTTTCATTTTTTATCCCTCCGAAGAAACCCCTATCTCACCCGCGCTAAATTCGACACTCTTTACGGCGTTTACGCGATTATTTGGTGTCGTGGAGCCAGGCACACCCGTATTACGTATATATTACGGGATGTACTGGTTGGGTGGTTAGAGGAGCGTTTTTTGGAAAACCGCGTAGAATTGTACGGGTTAAGTAGGAATATGGTCGATATTCATTTATTTCCTTTTAATTATATAAAATTTATTAACAGTTGGGAAGTAAGGCGTACCGTATTTATTTATTTGAGAGAATAAATAAATAAAAACAAACGGGCGACAAAACCGAAAGATAGATGGAGTCAAATAGGCCACCAGGCGGTAATATTGTCGTCCAATACGGAATAGGGGCCGTCGACCAATGACCGGCAGAGAATAAATAAAAACAAACGGGCGACAAAACCGAAAGATAGATGGAGTTAAATAGGCCACCAGGCGGTAATATTGTCGTCCAATACGGAATAGGGGCCGTCGACCAATGTGGCCACTACGGTTAACGAAAAGAAGCCGAGGACGCGGAACCAGGCGTCGGACCGCCTTCCCCCGGGCCGGGGTGACTGGCCTCGGCCTACGAGCCGGCCCATCGGGCGCCGCCCGGCATCCGGCCGTTATTGCGTCGTTATGCTAGCCTGGAGTCGGCAGTCGAGCCGATGGCTGGGACGATGGACGGCGGCGGGTCGGGCCCCGGAGCCGGCCCCCGCTAGCTGGGAGGCCTATCGACCGGCCCGAGTCAGCCTGGAGGCGGTGATGCAGAGCGGCGTTCCTCGCCCGTTCCTGGTCCGAAGTACGGCTCCCACCCATCTCAACATGCCCGGAGGAGGACGCAGCCGAAACTCCAAGTACCTGTCGCACCAGCTGCAGGAGACTCTCCGAAGCCAGGCCAGTCTCTACTTTTTCCGCCGGGGCTATGGGACCCGGGTGACCCATCGGACGCGCTGCCGGAGGGTGACTCGCTCCACCCATCGGCCGATCGAGGGGAAATCGGTCGGAGTTTTTTATTATTAAAATTTTCCGCTACTCGACGGCTTCTCCAGCGGTCCGAATGGCGGATGTCCGCTGTAGGCGCGGTTTCCACTGTACCATTTCGTCCAGCGGAACGGATCCGTATAGCCGGTATCCTAGCCACGGCCCGTTTACGGACAGCAAAATCACGGAACGGATCGATTAGACCTCTATCCTACTTTACGCTGGATACGGATCCTTACGGATTGACCTCACCGATTCGATAGCCAATAAGTAACTACTTTGTGGTAAACGAGCGCTTTGAAAAACATGGCGGTAAAATATTATTTAGTTTTAGAATAACAAAGCGTGTATTATCCACCACTACTCATCACTATAGGATTGTATCTTCCTTCCAAAAGTGTTAATTTAAATAATATATTTATTAAAATCATAGATTTGATGGAAATAGATAAAACAACCTGTTTCTCCATCACGAAATAAACTTTTTCTATCGACGTCTTTGATTGGTTTATTTTTACAACATTCGTTATTGGCTACTTCGACACGACGTTTTAAAAGTTACGGATCCATTATACGGCCTATGCGAGCGCGTAAACGTTTCGCTGTCCGAAATCGGAAGCTACTGGACGAAATCGTACAGTGGAAACCACGCCTAACGCCAAAAGAAATGTACCGTATTCGGCGCGGATGGAATGCCGCCGCCAGAGGCTGGGCCGACATTCCGCTAGCTAACCGGAATTTTTATGGCCGAGCGGTTCCGTCCCGCCACGGTGTCGGGACGGTTTCCGCGGCCGTCGAGTACGCTATCCCGTTAAGCAGAAAATAAATAACCGATGACGGTGGGTTTTCTTGCAGGTGACGGAGACCGGGGACGGCCAGCGGACCTCGGTGGCGCCGGATCAAGGTAATTATCGAATTTTTTTTCTCCCGCCGAGAGTAGTCGGTACGGCTCCTTCCTTCTTCCAACTACCGGTCCCTATTTAGCTAGACGCGGATCCGGGGTTTAACCGGTTTTAGTTAAGCGGCCACGGCTTCGGGAGCTGGTCCGGGCATCCCAGTCGGGTAGTTTGGGTCGGTTATACCGAGTCGGGAGGTGGAAAGTGACTGGAGACCCGAGAAGGCGACTAAACGGGTAAATAAAAATCCGTTGGCAGCGGTGGTGGTGGTGAATCGACTCGACGCCCGATACCGAACTAAATAAATAACGTTGGTCCCACGGAAAACCTACTTTTCTCATTTATTTCCTTAATACCAGCCGTTTATTTTTTAATTTAACGCCTCATTCGCTTATTTCACCCCGCCAGTCCTATTTTCCCCCGCCAGTTTTTAATGCGGGAAAGGAGCGCCGCTCCGTTCCGTCGCCGTCGGCCACCCGCTTACCGCGGGTCGGGGGCGGGAATGACACCCGCGGACGGTGTCTCAAAACCCGGGCCACCCACCACTCCAGCGGGTATCGGGGGCGGGAATTACATACGAGGAAGGGTTGAAAAAAGGAAGAAAAAGGACGACTCCCGCGGGTATCCGCGGCCGGCTCTACCTACCAGCGACGGTCGAATCCGGGAAGAAAGAGGTCGGGTCCTATTTTTCCCGGCCGATTAAAGGCGGGGCCGACGGTGGAGACGGCCCAAGCGTTCGGACTCCGTCTTCCGGGTTCTCGGGTACACACCGGTAGGGTGGACGGCCGCGTATTCTTTTCCCACCCCATGGGTGGCGGGGGCCCGGTCGGCGCCCGCTACAGGCCCGGTCTCCAGTTTTCCGGAAGGACGGGAGCCCGGCCGATTATACCGCGTCCTTCGCCCCGCGGCCGGTCCACCGGAGACGCGCTCCAACCACAGACGGACGCGTTACTAGCGTTCCGTGGCGGGTAGTATATATACCGCGGTATACGTACCGTTGGCCGCGGAATAATCCTGGGGCAGTCTAGCCCGTCCTGTCGACTTCCATCCGGGTAAGGCTAATTTATTAATGGGCCCCAATTTGGCCTGTCCCGCCTCCGATCCGGGGTAAGTGTGTCGGCTCCGAGACCGTGGCCGTCGATCGGGTGGTCTCCGGCTAAAAGCGCTTATCCCGAGTGGGTCCGATTCCGCTACCGGCCGACTTCATCGCCGGGGATTATTTTTATTTTCAGCGCCGTCGGCTGGATATTTTATTGGAGGATTTAATGAAAATATTTTTCTTTTCAGGGAATCGGCGCTTGGACGGCGTTCCTCTTTCTTGTAACCTCTTATATATAAATAAAAATTAGTGTTTCTTTTCCCAACACTATCGTTTCTCTGGCTTTCCATTTCCACATTTTTATCGTCCCCGCCTAATATACTTTCTATCTACGGTATTTTTCTCCCCGAGAAATTAATTAACCGAGTAGCGTCGACCGTCCTTTCCCCAAAATATCCGTCGTCCCACTCGTTCCTTGTTTAATTTTTTTTCGCTCGGGTTTATCCGCCACGGTGGGGCGCGGTGCCCGGAAACACCGTCCCATACCGGATTGGCGCCCAGTCGGCCAATACCCTGAAATACGGCCCCACTATTTTCTTAACCGGAAGAAGTAATAACGCGGGACGTTTAAACCCCGCGGCGCCACCGTCGCAGCCTTCCGGGTAGCGTAATCCGAGGAGAGTCCGTGACGCTCCGTAGCTTGGTTCACACATTACTAATACAGATGGGACACTTAGTTAAAAACAAGGAAATTTCATTACTACACCGCCTCCTCAGTTAGGTGATTTAGTGTATTTTTTTCTTGAAAGTAAAAGCTTTGCAATTTTCAAGACATTTTTCAAGACATTCTATATTAATATTTACAAAATCATTTAAATAATAATGGATAGTTTATTGTTTAAAAATATAGAATTATATTGAATAATAATATGACGTAGTAATCTGTTTCCCATAAGGCAGCTTTGGTTTCTAGTAGCCATCTTGTTAAGACATTTGATCGTAGCTCGTGGATCGAAGTTAACTTTAGTTATTTATAAAAGGTATTGTAGTGTAGATTGGAATTTATGGGCCATATCCTCCTTCATATAAACAGGAAGAAGAAGATTGGAATTTATATTATTATACAACGTATTTCCTACTGAGAGAGAGAACTCATCCTCTTAGGCTTAGTAAACGTACTGTATATTGTTATTTTGAAATGTTTTCATTATTGTTATTTAATATCACTAACATATTTTTTGAAATATAATTAACTTCAGTTTGTACAAATATCATTTTTCAATAAAATTATATTAATATATTATACGTTGTTTTCTGATGCTAGAAAATAGAATATAAATATATCAATACAGGTTTCATTAATGTTTAACAGTTCGAAAAGAAATTAGTAACAAATTTGTATTATACATAATTTGAATGTATAAAATTTAAAATATAATTAAAAATCAACTTTTTGTTTTTAAAAATACATTTAACTTCTTAAAATCGAAAATAAATCGAGAAGGTAGTATTCACAATAACGGTTATAACGGAAATACAGCTATTTTTGTGATGTCATATCCGACTTCTTTTATTGGCTTTGTAGATGATGACGTTTAACTGTTAGTATCGCCATCTCAGTTATGTTCTGTTCTAAGCAATGTGATTGGTTCCTTATATGACTACGTCATGTTGAAAAGTTACCATTGAAAGTATAGGAAGTGTCCCATCTGTATTAGTAATCTGTGGCTTGGTTTCCGTCGAGTTTCTACTCCGGCCGGAACTTCTAGCTCCATATTCGCCTTCGGATTCCGTTCGGAATGATCGGCTCCGCCGCCGTGTCGACTATCGCCTTCCGTAGCGGGGCAGTAAAACCGGAACGTGGCCCCTAGCCACGCTCCGGCCGTCTAACGTACCGCGTCCCCCGTACCACCGGTTCTGTCAGTTCCGCCGGACCCGGTCTTCGCGCCTCTCTAGCGGAACTGTCGTCCGCCGCCTATTCCTCCCGGAAAGTGTCGATCGGTCGAATGCGCCTATCGCGTCCGTTAACTCCGGGGACGTATGGAACGCCCGTTCTCACCCATTAGGCTCGCCGGATGGACTTATCTTATCCGCTACTCGCCTATAACGGAAACCGAACGGACCATCGTCCAACATTCTCTCGCGGTACCTCGGGCCCTCTGTACACGGAGCGTATCGTTATAGACGCGTATAAGACGCGGTATCGTTACCATCCCTACATAGATAGAGTACCGTCTTAGACCGCCATTTTATATCCTCACGCCCGTTGATAATCGCGGGTAACTCGATGGAAAGTAAAACGCTATGTTTCTTTTCTAATTTATAAATACGGTCAAACCCCGTTTAACGCGGATAATACGTTTCGAAGAAAGCCGGCGCTAAACCAGTTTGTCTTAACGCGTAAATAACGAAATAGGTGAAACGAAACAGCGAATAAAAAATATACCTACCATTTTTTTACGTTTTTGTTTCGTGTTATTATCACAATCGTATTAACTTAATTATAAATATTTTTTATCGCTAACATCGATTTGTATCGGGAAATCATTGGTGAAAATCAAAAATATTCCAGTAAATAATTTATGCTGGCCATCGGGTCGGTTCTTCCTCCTTTGACCCTTTTTCGTTAAGAAGTGATCTAACGTCGTTTACCTTTTCCTCTTTCGTTCGGCCAGCCATTGTCGATACGGAGACATCGCCTCCACCACACTTTATCTCGCCTTTCAACTTCTATAAAATTTGGATCATTTTTTATAACTGATCCATAAATTCCATAATAGTGGTTAAACTTGTTTCGAGAAAATCCGTTGCTAGGAGTTCCTTTCGCTCCTCATCTTCAGAAACGCTTACTCTCGATGACCGATCATATATATGACCGCGGCCAACTTTCGTGTAGAAACGAAGCGAAAAACTAAATTATACAATCCGTACTACACTACGTCGATAACCAACGCGCTCTGACCAGGCGTAGGAGTATCGAAACAACAATTTCGTGCGATTTCGGATTTATGTGAGTATAACGGTTTGAAAAACCACGCCAAACTGATTCAATAAAAATATAGAATTCGAAAAAACTGCGTTATATTGAAACAGCGTTAAATGGAGCGGGGTTTTACTGTACAGCGATCGCTTACCTGACCAACCGAGATCGTATTTGGTAAAGTTTTCCTTTTAATATTTTGTAACTACTTCTTTTTATCTTT
This sequence comes from Olivierus martensii, assembly GCA_000484575.1. NCBI lineage: Eukaryota > Metazoa > Arthropoda > Arachnida > Scorpiones > Buthidae > Olivierus > Olivierus martensii. The sequence goes on from AYEL01066420.1 coordinate 7,337, forward strand.
ATTTTCTTTTATCTGGCGGCCGAGGAAAGAATCTATGACCGTTTTCTGTTCGATTAGAACAATTTACAACACTATGTAAAGCGTATTCTTAAAAATAACCAGAAAACTTAAGAACGCGATGTTAACTCCCTATCTAACAGGATATAAAATGGCCGCTTCTGGTGGCTCCGATGAATGCGACACGCTCTATATCGGGACTCTAAGTATCATTTGTTTGCGGTGCCACGTGTTTTCAAATTGGTGTCTATCGAGATCCGCCAAGCTTCGATATGACTTCTAGCGAATTTTTTTTGGAACTATTCAAAGGGTGAATCTCTTCAACACACGAACAAGCTTCCGGGTTAATATATGTGCGAGAATTCTGGTAAATATACAGGAATTTTGGATATATATACGAGGTGCGAGCGTACGTCTATCTCGTACCCGAAATTTACGATAATTTTCAAAATTCTTTTCTTTAAGAATAAAAATCGAAAATTTTTCTTCAACCAAAAAGTAGTCTATCGGATTGTATAATTTAGTTTTTCGCTTCGTTTCTAATCAATGAGAAATGAGTACAGTCTGAGGCTATTCGAGTAAAGAGGTGGTGGACATACTTAAGCTGTATTTAGGAGTAATAAATAGTGAGAAAAAGTTAACTGGTACTTTAACTTGTAGCGCTAATCATTTCAGACAATTAACAGCTAATTGTGGACTGTATCTTTCACAATTGGAATGACTCGCAGTGTTTTTAAATAAACGCAGTCTAGAAAAACTTTACAAAATTCTCCTAGCAACGGATTTTCTCGAAACAAGTTTAACAACTATTATGGAATTTATGGATCAGTTATAAAAAATGATCCAAATTTTGATAGAAGTTGAAAGGCGAGATAAAGTGTGGTGGAGGCGATGTCTCCGTATCGACAATGGCTGGCCGAACGAAAGAGGAAAAGGTAAACGACGTTAGATCACTTCTTAACGAAAAAGGGTCGAAGGAGGAAGAGCGAACGTGTCTTATATAAAAAACATTATCAGAAAAATGTTGAATCGCTGATGGCAGATTAACGACTTCTTGGAAAAATCAATCGAGTTTTCTCATTTTAATTAAAATTAATAATCTGAATAATGAAAATAACGATAGCGGTAATATATCCGAAGCTGAAGAATTAGATTCGGCTGCACTGAAGGAATTGATTTATTATCGAATTCCGAATAATATTCGAGTTAATGAAAAATTAACATAGAAAAACCAAAAAATAATAAAATATTTATTATTTGGTACATGAATGTTTCTAAATTCAAGAAAAAGTTTATCATGTTTACCACATTTCCTTCTCTAACCAACCTTTTCAGTATGTTTTGATTAATGGTAAGTACGAGAATGGTTTTAAAAATACACAAAAATACGAGAATTTTCAGAATTTTGTACGAAATTTTTGAACGCTAGGTATAACAATCCTGCTAACAAGCTTTCTGTGTTGTGTCGTTCACCCTTTCCACGGCCATTGCGCCTGCACGTAGCGCCCTCTATAGTTCGTGGCGTTGTTTCACACTTTTCGTTCGAGGCTATAAAATTCACGTGATCTGGTGAAAACAACTTTTTACTTAATGTCTACTAGTACAAATAAACGAAAAATGTATTCGGTAATCGATGTTCCTCAGCATTTAATTGATTTTGGAATAGTTTATATTATGGAATTTTGCCAAGAAATGTCTGAATTAACGAATTTTACAAATAATTTGTTTGATCTTAATAAGAAAGGCGCAATAATGCGTAAAGAAAATTTTGTAATAGATGTCCATTTTAACGAAAGTTCTTCTGAAACATTTATCATCAGTTCACATATTAAAGCAGAAATGAAAAAAAATGTATGAATCATTGTTAACAATTTCATCATCATCAAACGAAATAAGAGTTATATCTGATTGTCAGTAAATTAGTTCCAGATAGAACTAGTTAGCTAAGTTAATGAACCAATGATCTGACATTTTTAACAGATAGAATTAATAAGCGAAGTTAATGAACCAATGAGAAATTTTTAAGAAGTTTTCTTTTTGTTAATTACTAGCAGAATATGACAACAAAACAAATTTTTTCCACAAGTTTTATTTTAAATAAAGAAATCAGGTAATAAACAAAGAAAATAAAGCCCATCTTTCTGGTGTTTCACCCCTTCAAAGCCAAGTGACTGCCATCTTTCTGGTGTTTCACCCCTTCAAAGCCAAGTGACTGTTCTTGAATCTTTCTGGTGTTTCACTCCTTCAAAGCCAAGTGACTGTTCTTGGACCGCTCCTCGATCGGTTTTACTAGCCGAAAATTAACATTAATTTGTTAATTGACATCATAAAAGGGGACGAAATTTGTTAGTAAGACTCGCATTAATCGAATATTTGCTCGCACTAAGTGAAAAACGGTATCAAAAGTCGCACTAATCGAAATCGCATTATTGGAACTCGCACTAATCGAGGCCTTGCACTAATTGAATATTGCATTATTCGAACTCGCACTAATTGAGGCCTACCGCATTAATCAAATATTTGCTCGCACTAACTGAAAAATGGTATCAATTTTATAAGTCGCGAATATTTGCTCACACTAACTGAAAAACAGTATCATTTTTGTAAGTCGCACTAATCAAATAAAACTCACACTAATCGAGGCCTACCTATAGTTGCTTGACAAATTTAATAAATATGTGTATTATTCAAACTCGCACTAATCAAGGCCTACCTGTATATCAGATTTGAATTCGCACTAATCGAGGCCTACCTGTACATAAGATCGGAAGAGCGTCGTGTACACTAATTGAATATCGCACTAATTGAGGCCTCCCTGTATAAGAATTTTCTGAAAAACGATGTCAATTTTATAAGTCGCACTAATCGAAATCGCATTATTCGAACTCGCAAATTTTTATAAGTCGCACTAATCGAATATCGCATTATTCGAACTCGCATTTTATAAGTCGCACTAATCAAAATCGCATTATTCGAACTCGCACTAATTTTGTAAGTCGCACTAATCAAATATGGTATCAATTTTATAAGTCGTACTAATCGAAATCGCATTATTCGAACTCGCACTAAACGAGCCCTACCTGTATATAACGATTACTTTTAGACTCGCTGTTAGATAAGTAATACGTAATTCTAAGATAAAAATAATATGGACCATAACTTAACTATTGTACGAGTTTATCAATATAAGATAATTATTTATTATAGAATGTAATGTTTTAAAATTTAATATAAAAAGAATCACTTTTAAGAAATGAGATTAAACTAAATATATATTTTCTAATCTTTTTATCATCTCTAAAACATGTATCTATATAAATTATAATTTGAGAATTTCGGAATATTAGTGTTCTAAAATACAACAAGTTCTGTTCTGAAATTCTCAAATATAGAAGAACCATAAGAATTTTTTAAAATCACATTTTTGCATTATTTAATTAACAACGAATAGTTAGCTTATAGAATACTATCAATATATTGAATGTAATCGCTGTTCTGAGTATATAACTAAATTTTGCTTCTTCAAATCTGGTATTATTAGAACATTCAGTTGATTTGCCTAATCCGTCGCCGAAGTAATGTCGAATGGCGGGATATTTCCCATATAAGACTATGGAAAATAGATTAATTCGTTATCGGTCCCCATTCCACTCCCCTAACAGGTGAGCTGAGAGAGATACACTGTATTATTTACTTTATTATATGTGTTTTATTATCGTATAACACGCTAAATTACAAAATATACTATTTTATACACAGCACAATTTATTAGCCCTTGGATGTTGGAATGAAGTCTTCCAGCAGACGCCCTAGCACCCATAATAATCTGTCTCTGTTGCAAAACGTTGCCACAGTTGTTCTAGAAACGTCATACTCGAGTTACATTTTAATTGTTCTACACTTCTGCACTTTATCTACATTTTTTTTCTTAGTTTCTTTGCTCAATCGAGTGTTCTTCTTTTCGAAATTATTTCTCTGGTCAGTTCTCTTTGAACCCATCCTTACATTTCACTCAAGAAAATAATAATAATAACTATGGTTGCACAAATTTTTTACTTTCGGAAAAATGCAGAATTGAATATAATAATTACAAGTTAATTACTTTCTGAAAAATGTAGAATTGAAAACAAATTTTTTACTTTCTGAAAAATGTAGAATAGAAAATTAACACAAACAACACGGGCAATAAAATTTTTACTTTCTGAAAAATGTAGAATTGAAAATTAACACAAACACAATATTTTACTTTCTGAAAAATGAAGAATTGAAAATTAACACAAACAACACTTATTTTACTTTCTGAAAAATTTAGAATTAAAAATTAACAAAAACAACACAGCGCTATTGGTATATATTTTCTTTAGCATATGATGTAAGAATGAGCAAATATCAAGTCATAGAAGGTAGACAGAACAGAACTATTTATCGCACAAAGTTATATATTGTAATCTAAGAAAATTACAAAAATAATACAATGTAAATTAAGAATATTATAAAATCAAATCATATGTATATATATAAGTAAGGGAAAACCATTGGAAACAGTGACATTTCTAAAGAATACGATACATCAAGAAATAACAAATAATAATGCATTAAACTTACAAACACTACAAAAAAAAAATACAAACAGATAACTTATCCATTAGCAATAAAAAAATTTTTTTGTCAACAGATCTTAATAATTTAACATTTTAATCATTAACACTACCCGAATGTAATAAGCTAAAATTAGAAGAAAAACAAAAGACCGTTAAAGAAACTGCAATCAATTAGCCAGATAAAAAATCAAAAGTATTAAATAAACAAATATCCGAGTTTATAGATAGATTTTAGTAATCAATTCAATTTAGTATAAGACGTAATTGTCTTTATTTCTAATTTTAAAACGTCCCATAACTTAACTGATCTATAAACAATGGATTTCTGTCCAAACGAAAGATGACATTCAGGGATATTTTTGCTATAATTTTTCCTACTTGTAGATATACTTTTGTTACGTAATTGATATCTATATCTATATTACTTTAAAATACAGATTATGAATGTACTGTATGCATATAACCTTTTTATTTAAAATCTAAAAAAGATATTTAGGAATATGATATAGAATTTTGTTCAGTATCAGTATGGGCGTGTCCCTACGTCACATTTTTTTTATTCGGCCTTTTTTAGGGCCCTAAGGGGCCCAATTTTTATTTATTTTATGACAAAAAATACCGATAGATGGCGCTAAGTGTCAAAGTCAGGATAACTTACTGGCGTTACTATTACTGGATTTTTATAGAATCACTTAGCAATACAGTTATTATTGATTACGATACAGGATACAGTTCGGCATCAATTTGTGTCATAGATGGCGCTAAGTGTCAAAGTCAGGATAACTTACTCGCGTTACTATTACTGGATTTTTATAGAACCACTTAGCAATACAGTTATTATTGATTACGATACAGGATACAGTTCGGCATCAATTTGTGTTCAATCAGTATCTTTATATCATACCATTTCGTTGGATGTTTTATTTTAAAGGAAATTTTATGTCGAATTTGGAGCTAAGTTAAGCCTGTTCTACAGTATATCCGTAATTATGATGGTGACATATGTCTCAAATGAAATTTGTTTATATTTTATCACACAAAGAAATTATATAACTCTATTCATCATGACGTAAACTATTATACGTTTATCCAATATTACGTAATAATAATAAGTAATATTTAAAATCACACAAAAGCAGTAATATATATAAATTTTTTATTTGTTGCAATTTTAAGTGAAATTAAGTGACGTTGCATTATTTCAAACGCATTTTGAGTCTCTCTCCCTTCGAAATTTTTCGTCGCACTACGTGTGATTATTATAACACGGTTCTCCGAGCCGATCGGAGAAACAGTTTGCATTGGCCAGATCTGTTTTATAACAAAAGTATTTCCACGTATTACGTTAGTCTTTATTTCTCTAACAATGACACACAAATATTTTATATTTCATTTTATAACTAAAACATTGTTTAGTCATAAGGATGTAAGCATTAATGATTTTAAGACTGACGTCATAATTTACAGAACTCTTCCCCCTAAGTCATTTACCGTCTCAAAGCTAAATATTCTATCCCTAAACATGACAATTTACGGATTGTCCTTAGCTAATAAATAAATAATGCTTAAAATAGCGCACAAATAAATAATATACATAGCGTATAGAAAATTTCCATTTTATTGCCAAATCTGTTCTTACGTCACATCATGGCCGCGGCATAATTATGTATTTCAACCGAATATTATAATAATATAAACAAGTTATCATGGGGGATCACAATGGTGTCGGCCGGTGATTTTCGTCAAACGATACCTGTAATTTCAAAAGGTAGCGTGGCTGATGAATTAAAAGCACCCATAAAATCATCATAGGTTTGGCGAGAAGTTGAAAAATTATCTATGGCCAATCATATGTCGCCTTTTGGAGAGTCGGAGAAGCAAAAAATTTATATATTTACACAAAAAATCAACAAATAATGAATATGGTTTATAAAGAAGCATTATGAGAGCGATAATAATAATATTTTTTATAATATCCGTTTTATTAATTCTATAATTATCAAATTCTGTACAACTCGACATCTCCCTTACACACACTCCACTGAAACATCTCTCTCAAAGGAAAAAACTCTCCCTTAAGTTTGCGTATTACTTTTTCCTTTAAATCACTTATCTTGACTAACAAATATATATTACCTTAAAAAAGAAATAATATTATTTTTCTATTTTATACATAAAAACTAATTTCTTATATGGAATCAATGTCACCATAGCATTGTTTATTTATGATTATATATACTATATATTGTATGTCGATGATATATCATTTATGAAATAAATTTTAAATTGTCTCATTATCAATCAATTATTATTTTTAATATGTGATTTATAAATAAAAACTCGGCAATGCCGGGTATTACAGCTAGTAGATGATAAAAGACTTCTAGCCTTAGATTGGTAAAGTTATTTTTATAATAAAATTTTATTAAATTTTTCATATATAAAAGTTCTATTGTATTAATTTTATCAGATTCATACCTGTCTCTAAAATTAATATTACGACAAATTCTAATAAAAGTAGTTTGCGGAATAATTAGTTTTCTTAAATTATAGAAAATTGTAGATCCCCGTACGATAATGCCATATCGCAGCTTAGACCGAATGCCAGCTATATAAATTTCTGTGCTGATTATTTATGTGCCGAAACAGCCACACCTTCCTGTACTTCTGAAGTGGCAACAGCGCTACAATAGCCAATGTGTATAAAACTGGCCGACTGTTAGAGTGGCAGCGCTTCTGGTGTCGGCACCGCCTGTTCCATATACGACTGTACCACCATCTGTACTTCCGTAAATACTGTATGTAGAGATTAAACTTACGAATGCAGTAGGTGATCGGCTAACGAACATAATCCGTTCCAAGACAATGTTCGTTATCCGAATTGTTCGTTAACTGATCATTGATTTATCATAGGTTTTTATGGGAATTTGATTAATTCATTCTGGAGATCCTGATTTACCATAGGTTTTTATGGGAATTTAATTAATTCGTTCTGGAGACTTTTTATGGGAATTTGATTAATTCGTTCTAGAGACCCACGAAAAAATAAATAAAAAATTAGATACTTTCTTACTATGTTTATTTATATGTAATAACAATAATATATACATACATAGACTCGCATTTTTATCTATTATATTTATTTTCAGTGAAAAAATCTGTCCAATGTCGATTGCCTTTCTCTTTTTTCAGAATTTTACGGAAGTGATTAATAGCATTGTCGTGGTAGAGATCCCTAAATATATTGACCTCAACCTGGTATGGGTACCATTCTAATACCAAAATATTGTAAAATCTCTCGCTTATCTTCTTTAATAAATCTTTGATTTGTTTTAAGTTGTCTCCGAGTTCATTTTAATCGGGAAAAACTACTGTTATTTGATTTAAAAAGAGCAACAATGTCCTCAGTGTTTCTATAACAACAATGATCACCCCCCATAGGAATTCTTCCAAAAGGAAGACCACCAATGGGTGATGATCTGATATTAAGTTATAAATTATTTCAAATTTGGAATCATCCACCGATGTTAGAGATGAGTCCAACTAGGACGGAGGTCCATAACCATAATGCGTCGAATAATTGGAATTATCGAGTATAATTCCTCCTAGGATTGATGAGATCTTAACAAATAAAAATTGGCCAAGTGGTATACTGATTAAGAAGTTTGTTAATCGGAAAAATCACAGAGAAAATAATTATAATAATCGTGTTTTTTATAATTCGAAAGTATCATAGCAATCAAAGAGAGGTGATTATTCTTCTATGGAGTGCTGTTGTTTTTATCAAAACATACGCTCATTAAATAATAAAATTGAATATTTGTATATGCTTTTAGAGATGGATATTCAGTTAATTTGTTTGGTCGAGACCTGGCTTCATGGAGAAATTCCAGATGTAGTCGAGGTATTTTCAATTGCTGGTTTTCAATTATTTTATTCTAACCGCGAGAGTAATCGTGGAGGTGGTATTTTGTTAGCTGCGCCAGGGTTAAACTTATCTCAATGTTTTAATTATCAGGATAATATTTTAACTGTGATTACCAGGGACTTCCGGCTTATTATAATTCTAATTTATTTCCCACCTGTCTCGAGTTTAGACCTCTTCTTGACACTTGAAGCTCATCTTATAGAATTATCCACCTGTCTCGAGTTTACACCTTTTCTTGACACTTGAAGCTCATCTTATAGAATTAACTATTTCTTATCCTCAATTTTCGATGATAATGATTGGTGACCTGAAATAATGTGGAATAAAAGTAGACCTTTGGTAATTAAATCTTCTATTTTGACGCGCAAATTTTTACTTGACATTTATTATTTTAATACTTTTGTATGTGTGATTGATTTTCCTACCAGAAATGGAAATTATTTGGATTTGTTGTTTGCTCGCAATCTCGACTCGATATCTGCTAAATCTATTGGATATGAACCATTTTTTGATATTAAATCTAATTACTTGTCTATACAGACTGACTCTGAATTTTCTGATGAATCGTTCAGTTACAGTGATCGAAAATATGAGAATCTTCTAAGTCTTGAGGGAATTCCAAGTTCTCGTGAATTTTCTTTTCCTTCGCATCATAAGCCTATTTGGTTTCGTTTTAATCTTGCTTCACCTTTATCTAGAATTTCTATCATCATTTCAAATCATTTTTATGGGCGAGAGTTGATTGGGCCTTGTTTAATCTTATACTGGCTCAATATGATTGGTCTATCATTTATCATTCAACTAAGGATATTCAGGAAAAATTTGATATTTTGTATTATTATTTATACGAAACTATTGATAAAATTGTTCCTACATCTAGAAAGAGAATAAGATCTTTTTCACGACCATGGAATAATAGGCGATTACACACACTAAAAAATTTGAGGAATAAATATTATTATAAATGGAAGTTGGGTAAAAATAGTTTATATCATGTGAAATATAAATATTATGATAAACTTTATATCAAAAGTGTAAAAGAGGCTAAATTTAGGTATCTAAGTTCTTTATCAAAAAACAAAATAACGTCACAGATATTTTTGTGGAAAACGCTTCCTGCATTCAATATAAATAAATTAAAACATACTGAAATTGACTTTACCAGGTATCTAAGTTCTTTATCAAAAAACAAAATAACGTCACAGAAATTTTTGTGGAAAACGCTTCCCGCATTCAATATGAATAAATTAAAACATACTGAAATTGACTTTACCAATACTTTAAGGGATCAATTATTTAATTTTAATTGTGATAAATTTTATACTGAAACAATTAATCAATCCATTCGAACAAAGTATCCCTCTTTTAGAGAGTATTTTGATCGATCTGATTGTTTAAGAATACTTAAAAAGATGAAACACTCCGCTGCTGGACCTGATGGAATATCTTTATTATTGAAACAATTAATCAATCCATTCGAACAAAGTATCCCTCTTTCAGAGAGTATTTTGATCGATCTGATTTTTTAAGAATACTTAAAAAGATGAAACACTCTGCTGCTGGACCTGATGGAATACCTTTATTACTTATTAAAAAATTGGATTTAGAATTTATCTGTCATTTAGTTTTTTTATTTAATAACTTACTTTCATTCTCTCATGTTCCGACTCAATGGTCTCAAACACACTTAAAACTAATTAAAAAATCCAATATAAATGAGCAACTGACAACCTCTTATCGTCCAATCGCGCTAACTTCAGTTTTGTTGAAAATATACGAAAGACTCTTACTGTAAGTAATATATTTTCAAACTGTTTCGGATGTACATCCTAATCAACACTATGCACTAAAGAGAAAATCTTGTATATCAAATTTATTCCAAACTAAACAACTTTTATTACAAATCTTGTAAATCAAATTTATTCCAAACTAAACAACTTTTATTACATAATTTTGAAAAGCGACTTTCTACTGAATGCATTCAATATAAATAAATTAAAACATACTGAAATTGACTTTACCAG